>CAEMYA010000046.1:5216027-5228831 GCA_903131615.1 Diplodus sargus | reverse complement strand
AAAAAAAAAAAAAAAAAAAAGTTAAGAAAATCCTGATCATGACTTGCTTTGGGTGATTATTTGAAATGTGGAGCTTTTTTTTATTACAGGAAACCGTGTAAATGGAAAAAAGAGGAGGATAATATAGGTGGAGGTACAAGGAGAGTGGGATAAACAAACATTATGTTCATTTCATGTCTTCTGAGAAATACGAGCACATTGTCCTGAAAAATAATCGAAACATCTCTCAGGTAGAAAAACACCATAACGAGCTAGATTTTTTCGCAGCGCATAAAAATGTTTTGTGTTTCGTGATGACTTGCAAGAGGCTGGCTCCTTCTGATGGAGACGCGGCTGGCACAAAGCGTGCTCGCAAGACTAGAGGTTAATGGATCGGCGGCAGCGCACCAGCCGCAGCCCCTTAGGAAGACAGTGTGAAAAATGCTGTGTGTGCTCGGGGGGAGCTAATCCAACAGTCTTTCTGTCTCCGCCAGAGTGGCTCTTTAGTTCCCTGCAGGTCCCTTCACATCCAGAGACTGGTGGGCGGCCCCTGCCTGGAGGTTGCATGCTGACGGGTCGCAGTAACCGTTAGGACCGGCTGAACCGGGAGGCCCAGGAACGCCGGGCTGTCCGGGAGTGCCGGGACGTCCTCTCTGCCCATCCCGACCGTCCTGACCGTAGCCGGGTTTGCCTGGCTCACCTGTTATGACAACACTCGTTTTAGGATGCTAGCTGCTACGTTTAAAGGGTAGGTACACATGTTTTCTAGCCAGCAACAGTCACATGCACTTCTGTAACACTGAAAAAGATTTGGGCCAAGAAAGCAGTGTTGGTGTTTTCCCCATTTCCTGTTTACACTAGCCTTCAACTGAGAGTGTACACATAAGAATGTGAGTATTGATTTGACACAGACCTGAGCAGATTTCAAAGGCAAAATTGACTCACCAGGAAGTCCAGGAGGTCCTTGCTGACCTTTAGGTCCTCGCACAGTGGGTCCTCTGGAGCCTTTGTCTCCCATCTCACCTGTAACACACATCATGTAATGAAGACTTTTGTGCACAAGAAAAAGGCAAACATGTTTAATCCGACGCCTTCTTCTCTCACATCACCTGCCAGCACATTCATTACCTTTGGCTCCTTTCTTTCCCAAATGTCCTGGCGGCCCTTTGAGTCCCGGAAGGCCTCTCGCTCCGCTCTGCCCCGGGAAGCCATTGTCTCCGGGAGTCCCAGGAGGCCCTGGAGGTCCAGGTTTTCCAGGTAAACCAGCCACGCCAGACTCTGGCCTCCGTAAACTAGCGGCTAACTGGGCTAGCTGTTCTGTTAGAGCGCGACAGAAAGGCAACATTGAACCCGATGAACTGCCAGAAACAAACAGGACTCCAAGACACGTTTCAAACAGCTGTGGTTGACAGTTATCAAGGGAGCTTTCTGAGACAAAACACTTTGTAATAAATCATGCCGTAGCATATGAAGGCTCATTTCTGAAAGGCCCAAAGCAACTCTCATCGACGAGATGGTTCAACAGCTCTCGTACTGGAGTTCAGTGTGAAGCAGAGCGAGGTGAAACACTGGTCACGATATCCCTCGAGCTTCTCCTGTTTTTCAACCTTTATCCGAAGAAACTCAGTAAATTGGGCGGAAAGGAGATTATACTCTTTATTTCAAGCAATCAGCGACAGAAAATGTATGCTCATGGTTTAAAGGGTCTGATATTAATCTCCTGTGGCTCCTTCCTGCATGGTGTTATGCACTTAAGATTCCAGTTTTCTGTCTCCTGATGAAAATTCATGCAGCCGCTGCTTGACTGCTCTTTTTTTTTTTCAGATTTTTTTCTTTTTTTTTTCAGATTCCCTTTCCAGGCAGACTCTTTGCTCGGAGCAGAGAAGAGTGCAGGTCTGCTGGAGGTGAAATTAATTTTTCAGCACATCGGGTATAAAAAAATCATGAGTGTAGGAGATGAGTTGTGAAGACGTAAGAGCAACAGAATGAAGAGAGAGAACAGAGGTTGCGACTTCAGTGAGACGTTTTCGAAAAAGCTCGGAGGAGGAATCTTTCATCCATCAAATAAACAAAGACTGAAGCTTATTTCATGTTTGGGCCGTGAGACCTTCCCATTTTTTGAAAAACTTCAGGGTATTCGGCAACCGCCCAGATCAATGAGACAACGGAGGGGGCGGCTCCGTATGTGGTTGCGTAATGAGGCATCCTGTGAAAGATGAAAATCATGAAATGAGGCACAAGGGGATGATAAATGGAGGCCAAAGGCCTATTAGTTCTTACCTTGCATGACTCGCATGCAAACTTGTCTGATGTGCTGATCGCTCGGCTCTTTACCCTGGAAGGAGAGGGATGACTTAATGGATTTCATGACAATGACGACAACACCGATGTGAGGGCGCCGCTATCGAGTGAAAACAGCCCTCGTCGCATTTGACTGACTTCCTTTCACAATAGTTAAAAGATGACTCACTTCTCTCGCACTGCTCCCGGGCTCATACAAAAAAATGTTCAATAAACTCAAAGTGCGAAGCTAAAAATGAATGAAATTTGACTGTACCAATCTTGATAAGGGTATCAGATTGAGCCTTTGGTTGGTGCAAAGATATTTAAATTTTCACAGCATCGTGCTCAGGCGGTTTGATGTGTTCCCTGCTGCTGCCTCGCAATGTCGGGGTTTATATGCACGAGTTACAAGAAAGGGATCAGAATAACAGAGATAAGAGTGTGCAGGGAGAGGTGTTCAGCCCAGAGGGACTCATTAATGAAATCAACCTAGGTAGTGTTTTAAAAAAATGCTACACCTGTACGTGGCTCAGGAGAAATTGAAAATAAGTGACGTATCATTGATGGAAAGAAATAATTTGACAGAATAGGATCAAAACTCAAAACGAGTAAACTGTTAAAAGTAAAAGTCATGCATTTGTACTTTACGTAAGTCACAGTACCGAAGCATTGGCATCAAAATAAACTAGAAGTACCAAAGTGAAAGTACTCATCACGCCAAATAGCATATTACAGAATAATCCCTAGCATTATTGGATTATTATCATGGGTGCATTAAAGGTTAAGTTCAACCAGACACGAAAATTCAGTCACTATCTACTCACCTCCCTATCATTGACAAGGCTGGTACTTCACAAAACATTTCTGGAGATTAACCGCAAAAAACAAAACAAAAAACAACCGCAGTAGATGGGGACTCATTTTAAATTTCTAAAAGCATCTGCAAATAAACAGGAAATGGCGCCACATAGCCGGTCTAGCACAATCCAAGTCTCCAGAAGCTTCAAGATCCCAATTTAAGCAGTTAAGGGGGAATTGTTCAAGAAGGTATCAAAATAACCCCCATCTTCCCCCACCTCCCCCCAAAAAAAGAAAAAATCATAAAAAGGCTTTAAACAGCTTGTTCTGCATAATCCAAGTCTCAGAAAGCCTAAATTTAACTCTGAAGCTCCAGAAACGTGTTGTGGCTCGAAGGTGAGAAGATGATTTTTCTTTTTGGGTGAACTTATCCTTTAATGTGTTCATCACTTCATTGTTGGCACTGCGAAATGTGATTTAACTGCTTTATATAGTTCATCTGCGTGAGTAGCTCGGAAATGTCCCCGCAGGGATCAATAAAGTTTTATCTTGATCTTCAATTTTACATCATTGTTGATTATATTATTAACTCTGCAAAGTAGCTAATGACCGAAACGTCAAATAAATGTAGTGGTGCAGAAAGTACAATACTAGCCTGTGAATTGTAGTGAGGTGGAAGTTTAAAGTGTCAGAAAATGGACATACTCAAAATTGGACGCAAGTAAAATATTAATACTATATTGGAGAGTACTGTGCAGACGAGACGTAATATAGCTTAAGGATGAGATTTAAAGTCAGCTGAAAGTCTTGGTGCGGAATCGAAACTTTCAGCCCTCAGAGTTTTGCTTTTAAACACTTTGCTCGTTTCGCCCTCTGACGCTCCTGCAGAGATGTCGTACGTACCCTTCTACACTCTCTCTATCATTTTTTCCCTTCAAGTGTTTTCCCTCGGTACTTACCGCAGGACCCTGAGACCCTCTGACTCCGGGTGCACCCCGGTTCCCTTGCATGCCCCGTGGTCCAGGTGTGCCGGGCGGCCCCTCGATACCGGGCTGACCTCTGCTTCCCTCAGGACCTCTCCTGCCGGGCTCGCCGAGGTTACCGTCCTTAACGGGAAAATCAGAGCAGGAAAATATTTTTCAAAATCTCTCTGGAAAACACGGAGGAACCAGGTTTTAAATAATCACTCTGCACTCACCTCTCCTTTCGCTCCGGGATCTCCTGACTCACCCTACGGTGTCACCCAGGTGACACGCCGTCCATAAAAAAAACATAGGATGGAAAACGTGGATAATTGTACTCTGGTGAGATTGTGAATAGAGATGATGAATAGCTTCATTTGCAGTGTCAGTGTTGGTGTAACGACTTACAACATCCCCTTTGTCTCCGGGGTTACCCTCGTCACCTTGTGTTCCCTATGAAAACACGCGCCGTTAATAATTCATATAATAAAGCAACCCACTTGTTATTTGAACATTGAGAGAGAATTAATATTTACTGTCAGGAATTTTTATACCTGTTCTCCTTTGGGTCCCGGTTCTCCACGTCCTCCCTGTCATGCACAACACAAAAGCGTTAACTGACTAAACGGTCGCTGCAGAACAAAGAAAGCTCGGGATATTTTGTTTGTCCACACTAGAGGGAGCTGATCAGCTGTTTGCTGCTGAGCATTAATCTCTCTCCAACCATTAAAGACGATAAATCTAAGAAGGTATCTGAACGGGCATGTGGCGTTTTTTCTTACCCTCTCTCCTTTCTCCCCGGGCAGGCCAGAGGGACCAGGGAGACCAGGGAGACCGGGGTCACCTTTGGGTCCCTGTGACAAACAAACATGCGCATCTGATGAGTAGAAGCGGGGTTATGACACCTGTTTTTACATTGCTGAAATAGCTCAAATATCTGTAGTTCGAGTAAATAAACAGATACATAATATTTCTGTGCTCGTAATGAAAGTTGCGGCGCAGCTTAGCATCGCTCCTTATTCTTCTCGGGCGTGTTTGTGTGCCGTCGCCCCTTTGATCGCTGGCCGACTGTCTGAGGAATGCCAGGAGAACAGAGAGCTCATTCAGCCCGCTTGCTTACAGCTCTCCCCTTACTGTGAAAATAGACCTCATGTGAGATCCAGCCTCGGCCTATTCTCTGAGACATTCCAGTGGAACAACAGCCAGGACTGACCGCTCTGAGGCTTCCCCGCTTTTCAGCTTCTCTCGTTTTTAAAGCGACAAAAATGCAAGGAGTTGAACACTGTCTGGTGCCTCTGCTTCTCTGTGTGCTTGGATGTGAGCTAGCTGCTAAGGTTTTCATAAGGCATCTAGGTATTGTTTTATATTAAGTTGTTTGTATTAAGCATTTATAGCTTTCAGTTCTGAGTGTATTTATTCTATCCACGTATTTATTTTGAAAATCAGTGACGGTAATGTTTTATGCCAAGGTATTTGTAATAAGCATTTGCTAATTGGTAATAAGGCCCTTACAAACATTAACAACTTCTTATAAGAGTTAATAATAGCATCATAAACACATTCATTTTTATGATTATACAACATTTCTAAGGACTTGTAAGAAAAAGTGTAATTAACTGTTAATAAGTGAATAGTTAATAAAGCATAATAAAGTATGTATTTCTTTTAATAAAATCCCGAATACGTAGTGTCCTCCGATTGGTCAGGTGACACACGCCTGACCCAGCACTGCTAACAACGACAGAGCAGCTGTGCTAAATCAATTCTTACGAGCTCGACCAGCACATTGGGCATAAATTATGCAAATGTATGACATGGTGACGTAGTGTGATGTCACAATGTCACGGAATTAAAGTCAGGACTACTGATGAGGTGTTTAAGGAGCAGTGTTTTCTGTGGGAGAGAGGAGCTTCTGTTGCTGTGCATTTGACCTTTTTGATGATTTTAAAAGAACATTTAATAACAATGATGAAAAGAGATAATAAGCATCGGAGGTCTCTTTTAATAAAAGTGTTACTGGAAATTCTTTTCAAAATGAAGGCATGGATAAACTAAATATATTTCAAATCAAAATCAGTCGAATTCAAATCTAAATGTATTTTAATCGTGTTTTACAACTTGTGTTTTTAACTTACCCTGGCACCTGGCTTGCCGGCTGGACCTGTAGGGCCTTGCTCTCCTACAGCTCCCTGTAAGTGAAAGGGTCAAGAAGTTAAGAAAAGTGAAAGGATTGAGTTTAAAATACACGTACCGACAAAATATAGACAAAATAAATTTAAGCAGGCAGGAAAAATACTCACAGGTTCACCAATAGGTCCGACTGGTCCCACCTCCCCCTGTTCTCCACGCTCACCCTGAGGTGTGACAGGAAAATGTCACGGTGACACATCGGAGGTGACAAAAATCCTGACGGTGTTTCAGCACATGTTGTTCGTACTTACCGCTTTGCCAGCGGGGCCCAGTGTTCCGGGAAGGCCTGGCTGACCAGAGTCTCCCTGTGAAGACAAAAACAGCTGCTTTCAGATTCTGATCATTTGAAAAGAAAAAAGAAAAAAACAACAAGAAAACAACTGATGATATTTAATAAATGATCAAGAGGAGAACCTTAGGGCCGCTCAAGCCTTTTGGTCCAGGTGAACCAGGCAAACCCTTAAAAGACAGAGAAGAGATTAAACCATTACAAGCAGAGCAATTTCCAGCCGCAAGGGTCATTCTGGAAAGAAAACAGACACTGGAGCTTAAAGACAGAGGGCTTAGTGGGGAAAAAACATATTTGTTTGAGCCTTTGACCTGAATAAGCTTAAAATTGCTCTGGATGTTTAATTCAGGTGGCGACTTTTACACTCGCAAAATGTTTCTTAATGCCACCACAGGCAGGCAGCTCATGTTCGCTAACTGATTCTCATTAGTGCTCTTCATTAGACTAATCACAGATTAGAGCGCTGGAGAAACTTTGCTCTCACTTTGCTGCCGGGGGAAGACATCGATTACCGTCTCTCACTGCAGCCTCTCACAGAGGGATGGAGCTCTGCAGATTTCCCTTGAAAATAGGTCAACTTCATCATATTTAATCCAATAAAAGATGCAACAAAAACATTCTTCTAACTCCCGTTATAACTCCGACACAGACGTGATGTGTAGATACTGCAGAGCAGCGTGAGGGCGCTTTCAGCCGTTCCCCGTGGGTTTACTCAGGTGCATCCAATCAGAGTCAGTCTTGACAGCTCGGGTTAAAGGTCATACTCACAGGAAGCCCCTGAAGTCCGACCTCTCCAGGCACGCCTGCCTTGCCAACGCTTCCCTGCGGGGGAGGCAGACAGTGAAAAACAGAAGCTCCTCGCAAACCAAATGCATTCGATTAAACTGTTCTATAAATTAAAGAAAAAGTTGGAAATGGCGCTCTACCTTTGATCCCGGCATCCCGGGAATACCCTCGCGACCGTCCACACCTGGTAAGCCCTGTTGATAAAAAGCAAAGAACAAGAATGAGTTCTTTGCTGACAACACCTCCCAACATTAATGCTTTGTTTGTGCTCATCGATCGGACACTCACAGCCCCTCCTTTGGGACCTGGGAGACCTGTGATTCCTCTCGGCCCTTGAACGCCCTGAACAACAAAGGAACAGTGTGTTTGTTAGAGTTGTACGCATTGATCCCAGTTATTATATTTCCCTCCATCTGAGAGCATCTGTGCTGTTGATGTGGCTACTTACTGTTTCACCCTTAGGCCCGAGCTCGCCCATCACGCCTCTCTGGCCTCGATCGCCCTGAAAAAATACATCCAATCATGTTCTATTCATGTACACCACACTTACTGCAAAACATAAATCGATTTGGGGGTGGGGGGGACTCACAGTCGCTCCTGCAACACCCTGGGGACCTGGATCTCCATCAAGACCTCGAGCTCCCTGTGAGAGAAGAATGATAGTATTATCTTGATAGAATATTAACAGAATTAACCTTGATTTGAAAGCAATTCAGTAAGAATGTAAAGTATATGAGAGGTGCCATGGAGGTACCAACCATCTCTCCCTTGGAGCCCATCATTCCCATGGCTCCTCGAATTCCCTGAGGGCCCTAAAATAACAAATAGATCCAACAGGTGCCTCGGTGAGCAGAAGAAAGAGAACCTGGCACAATACAGAGCAAACTTAAACTTGTAAGACTCTAACGAATACTGTATCTAACCGTTGGTCCTTGGGATCCGACCTCCCCGGGGCTTCCCTGGTCTCCCTCCTCGCCCTGAGTGAATAACAGAGGAGGAACGTTAGCAGAAACACAGCATGAAGTCAGTCAGACGAGCAGCAAATGTAAGTACAATTTAAGAGGACAAGTGGAAGCTGCTCCTATCAGCTGTGTGCTAATTAGAAAATGAGGCGGCCACTCTGAACTGTGTTTAATACCCACTTTTGTAATGGATTGCAAGCGGGCAAAAAGCAGACGATTTAACTCCAAATTACCGCTCTCCTGCTTTGCAAATTACAAATAATTTATACGCTGACTCTGGTGGACCTGAGGAGGCACATCCATTAAGACAGATAGTGGTCCGGGGTCTGAGGTTGTGCGTATTTCCTGCTGTTAAAGAGGCAATTTCTCCCTTTAATTATTAACATTGGCTATCAAGACATGCAAACAATACATGGCCGGTAATGAAATATTACAGAGGAGAGCACAATTTGCATCCCATGGAGAAATGCGAGCTGATGTTCCATTCCGCCCGATTGTCTGAGTCGTATTCTGCTAATGGAGGCAAAGTTTTTCTTGAGGAGTAAAGTGAGAAAGCTAATGTGTTGAGTCATTAAAATAATTCACAGTGGCTTGATTTAAAAAACAAAACAAAACAAAAAACAATGCAAACAGTTTCCTGTCTTTGTTATTTGTCATATATTTTTACGATACTGTCATTATAGTGACCGGAACACATTGCTTCTAGTGCTGCGATGATTAACTGCTTAATCGATTAGTTGACCACCATTAAATGTGTCACTAACCTTCAAGACCTTCATTG
Source organism: Diplodus sargus (assembly GCA_903131615.1). NCBI lineage: Eukaryota > Metazoa > Chordata > Actinopteri > Spariformes > Sparidae > Diplodus > Diplodus sargus. Next base: position 5,219,801 of record CAEMYA010000046.1, on the reverse strand, counting down.
ACTTTTCTTTTTTATGCTCGAACAAACAAATAAGCACTCATACACAAACTGTCCTTACACAGTTTCGTAATGTTTCTCTTTGTTTATATGTGGCGGACCCTGCCACCTTTCTATCTTCAAACAGTGTCCTGGGGACCTTATTTTCCTCTGAGAACAGCTTGTTTATTCAGTTATGGAAATAATTAAACGTTTCTGAGAGTGTGTTATTACCTTATTCCTACTGTCAATATTCAAATTCTGAGTTTGAATTTCTTCTCCAAAACTACATAGTGTCCCTTTAAGAGAGAAACTAACAATTTCTAATTCCAGCCTCTTATGTGTGAGTATTTCATTGTGGACAAAAGACATTTGAGGACAGCAGGGTCGCCTTTTTACCATTTTCTGACTTGTTGTAGACAAAGCAACTCAGATAATTCAACAACAAAAACCATCACTGGATGCAAGTTAGTGTTAATCTAGAATATGAAGTGAAGAGCCGCGCGTTGTTGTAGGGAACAGGGTCGAGCAGTCTTTTCTCTTTTCGGCCGCGTGCCAAGGTGCCACCTCTCAAACACAAACTTTCTTTTCACATTTCCGTATTCTCCTTCAACATCACAACATTACACACTTTCGACCCGAGCACAACATCTGCTTATTCTATCGTGGACTTTGGTTCAAATTTATATTTGTGAATTTGTGAGTAGAAAGCAGGGAAGGGGAAAAAAAAAACAGGCCCCTCGAATGAAACTTCCAGTGAAGGAGAAAATCAGTCTCAGGGATGGCGCGCAGACTGACAGTAAATCATATCCTGGCATGGGGTGATAAAGGGAGATGGGCCCAGACTCATTTCCATTTATATAGTGCATAGACACATTACAGGGAGAGGGTAGTTGTGCTTGAACATCATTTCAAATAAATCATCCTCCGTGCATTACAAGGAGTCAGAGGCATTACACACGGGCTTGTATCACTTCCTCTTGAAAAAGAGCGTCTCGCAGGCGGCGGGAATTCCTTTTTCACGTATAAGTCGTGCATAATTGTTTCCCGATGTGGAACGCCGTGGCACATGGAGGAAAATTTATGTTATTCGTGAGGTTTTATGCGAGTGTAAATTCACTTTGTGGACGTTCATAACGTTTCGCGCGACGAGTAATTCTCGGCTGTGTTTACAAACAAGCACTTCCCCCTAAACCGAACGTATTTTACCTTGTGGCCTTGTTTCCCCGGTTCTCCTGATTCACCTTTGACGCCTTTGTGGCCCTTGAAACATACAGAGAATAAGCCGTTAATCGCACTTTATCTTGGGACGCCAACATTCATTTTTTAGTGCGACGCAACTCTGCTGCTCACCTTCATGCCAGGGAGGCCAGGATGTCCGGGCATCCCAGGTGGACAAGAGTTTGGACACTAAGCAACAAAATGAAAGTCAGAAAACGTTCATGACATTTGATGCAAAAAACAAAAAACACTTTCTCATAATCTCAGGAAAAGTAACTTTACCAGGTCGGCACTGCCTTGCATTCCAGCTGCACCCTGAAATTCAGAGAAAAATACACGTTAACACTTAAATGCTGCAATTCGTCAACATCATTATGAATCTAAGGAGCTTGTAAATCACCAGAGGAAGGACAGCGATGTGCAGCGGCGCGTTGGTCGCATCGCTAACAAGGCCAAATTAAATTCATGGCTTCTCTTGCGAAATGTACAGTCAAACGTTGCCGTTGTCGCAAATCATATGGGGTGTCAGATGAAGCTGTGTCACTTACTCTGGGCCCTGTTGGTCCACGAGGTCCCCCGGGCCCTCTCACACCCATGGCCCCCTGCGGGAAAAGGCATAAAAAGTGTTTACTATGTATTCTAAACTCTTCTATAATAGAAAAAAAGCAGCATTAAATATATATATTAATACTACTGTTATGTTAGAATTGATGCTCTGACATTTCATTAGTAATTGGGGATTTCCAAATTGAAGTATTGTGTTGCATCAGTGTCCTTAGAGCTACAACGCATTTAGTGTTTTAAGAGGAATTGTACAAAAAGTGTACAACAAATGTGCCTCGAGCTGCGTTCAACCACTTTAAAGTTTGCAGTGAAATGCTCACTCTGAGAGTCCATTATTTCATGTATAATAAGAGGCAATGCTGCTAATTTAAATGCACCATTGCAAACCTAACTGTTAATCTCAAATCACTGCTTTGAGATCCAATGCACGCTGATGCTGACATATGGCCAAAGGGCAAAATTAAACTTTAAATAAATCAAGAACTAAGTCTTATATATACACCTATAAAGAAAGTTAAATTCTGGGATATGAAGAAAAAAAAATACCCAGAGGCACTTCAGTCAGATGTAGGGGCTGAATAATTGATAATTTGTGTTGATTTTCTGGCCATGAATGAATTTCTGAAACGTCTTAAAATGAAAATTATCTCTGATTGAACTAGAAAAGTTTGAAACATCGATACAGCACGAACTGATGATATAACCAGTATATACTGCAGCGTGGACGTATGTGTTTAGTGGTTCAGGAGCAGCACCGCTTACAGTATACAGCTCTGTGCAGTACAGACCTAAGGCTTCACAGTGTTTTTTGCCTCAGCTTGGATTGGCCTTCCCTTTTTTTTGTCATTCCTTTTGTTCTGACATTGGCCGGGGGCAGCGTGGCAGCACCTCAGAGCTCACGCTGGTAGTATTCGAAAGCTGCTGTGTGTTTTCTAGCCCATGGCCCGAATTTAAAATAAAGGTAACAGTCCATTGATCCGTCTCTACTCACAGGTGGTCCAACTTTTCCCACTTCACCCAGAAGTCCTCCAGGCCCTGGCGGTCCCTGTTTAAAGTCACATTTCAGGTTTTCAGTAATAAAGACATTTTACCAAGATTCGTATTAATTCTGGGACTTAAAAATGTACTTACAGGAGCGCCATCTGGTCCAACGCCCTGAAGACAGACAAACACAGTATGACTCAGTGTGGTATAGAGAATTGGGAGTACACAAGGCAAGAGAGAAGGTCTGAACAGATCTGAAGAGAAGAAACGCTACTCACAGGTGATCCACGAGGTCCAGCACCTCCAGGTTCACCCTGAAGGACGAAGGTAAAAATGTAAAGAACAACAAAAAAGTATAGATGACAAAAACGTATTTCTTCACATTCTGTTGAAAGTTTTTGTTGTATTTTAAACATTTTTAAAGTAAAAATCTTACATATTTCACATTTACAGTATCTGATATTAAATGTACTCTGTTAAGTGTCAAAATAATGCAAGTAAAAGTAAATCAGATCCCATATTCCAATATCAGAATCAGTGTTTTAAGTTTCAAATCTGATTGCGTACGAAGTGAATATATTTAATAAAGCTGCTTTAAATAAGTGGAGTAAAAAGTACAATATTTGCCTCCAAATGTAGTGGAGTAGAAGTATGAGGTGGCAGTACTTGAGCGTATTTACTTAGTTACATTCTACCACTGGACATTAGGTAGATGCACATGTACTGAAATGCTGTTTTCAGGTAAAAAGATTGAGCTGTGTGAGCCTGCAGACAGTCCGAGTTAACATTCCTCCGGCTCGTCACATGACTGCGCCGGGCACACTTGACCCAGCAATGTTTAGCCTAATGAGTACCGATGTTGGGCCCTTCATTCCCCACGGAGATTACACAGAACACTTGCAGGATTAAGTCTCATTTGTCATGAGGAATTGGTTTATGCACTGCGGCTCTCGCTGCCATGCCAAAAAGGCTGGAAAGCAGCTTGGCACCGTTTCACTGACGGTCTTTCGGAAAGCAGGAAAAAGCAAA
>CAEMYA010000046.1:5173966-5216004 GCA_903131615.1 Diplodus sargus | reverse complement strand
AAAGGCTCATTAGTCACTCACTTTCTGCCCGGGGGGACCATCGGGCCCGGGATCTCCAATAGGGCCAGTCAAGCCCTGCAGAGAAGAGACATCATGCTTAACTAACACATCAGTATAAACCCTGGAGATCTTCGGCATCCGTGTGTTTTCGCCTTATATTTGAAAAGAACATGTTCAAATCAGATGCAGCCTCTACATCAGCCGGCAGCACTTCTTTCCTTTCTAACTCAGATGGGCGTTACATCATCATAACACAATCATACACGAGTGGGAGGAGCCTTAAGTGGGATAAACTTGACCAAAACCCCCCCTTCTCTTAAGTGTTTCCATATAAACTGCACTGCGGCTTCGGTCACTTCGAGATTAAACGTCCCTTCCTGAACGCGTCATGACGTCCACAGACACGCTGGAAAAAGTCAGGACTGGGGCAGGGGGGCAAAGGTGTCAGACTGCAAACCAAGCAGAGGGCAGCATTCCTCTGGCTCATTTCAAACAAACGCACTGAAAGAAATCATTCCACACTGATTTGAGGATTCTCAACAGGAGATACCAACAGAGGCCGGCCGACAAAGCTGCCATTGTTTTCAGAACCCTAGAGGATGTATGAAACAGGCTCTTAATGACTCATAATGCATAATAAATCCACCTACAGTCTCTTTAAGCACCGGTATTATGTTCTGGTGTTTTCCTAACCCTCCTTTAAACTCTGAAGGGAGCCAAGTTAATTGCATCCGGGTCCTGGTTTACCCTGGCACAAAGGAAATTTGGATTTGTCCATCCTGTTTAATGAATTCCTCACATTTTTGCCCCCCATTTTTCCCCCCATTTCCTCAAATCTGACATATCACTGCTCACCCAACAGGACTAATAAGTGCAAAACATAACCCAGACAGTGGGAGGATCACATGTTGCCTCCCCACCCCTCCGCAGGCAAATACATAAAACATAAAACACTGAACATACTCACATCATTACCAGGAATACCGGGTAATCCAGTGGAGCCGGGTTTACCTGCGTCTCCATCGGGTCCCTAAGGACAAAGGCCCCGCATACACAAACATATGAGTGATAAAGCCGAACAGTGAACACATTATTTAAATGTTGTATCAGATGTTATAGTTACAGGAAGTCCCTCCTCGCCATCTGCTCCCCTTTCCCCCTGAAACAAAAGAAGAGCAATGAGTGATCTAATAGTGATCTGTTTTCCAGTATTTGGCACCATTATATGTGAGGACTTACATCGATGCCATCAACTCCCGGGACACCTGCAGGTCCAGGTGGGCCGGCAGGTCCTTGAGTCCTCTGAGTAAAATGACAATAGTATGATGAGAAAAAATATCAGCTTAAATTTCTGAAAACAAACCTCAGCAACGTTTGCTGTTCCTTATGTTGACATACCGCTACAGAGGCGACATGAAAAAAACGAGAGAACAGGTGCACCCATTTATTGCTTGCTGTTAGAAGATATTGATACTAATAGCAAACAGTCTGCAGAGCTGATTTCTGACTGCAGACCTCATCAGCTATAGATAAAAGTGTGCAAAAGACAAAGTTTTGAAAGGAAACTTAAGACAAAAGTCTCCTCCCTGGCTTCTTTCCCCCCCCGGAACAAATGTCCAATAAATTTACCAGATGAAACAATCTCAGCAACAATCTCGAGCCAATTTGTAGGCAAAATGGATGTTGTTATTCAGCAGGAGCTCGGGGAGAACACTCACCTGCAGCACCCCTGTCACGTCAGGCTGTGGAAACAAATAGAGAGAGCAGACACAGAGAGAAACATAGTTAGTCTTACTTGAGCGGAGCAGATGAGGACAAGCTGCAGAAGGAGCAGAGCCAGGATAGGCCCTCTAACGCTGGGGGCCCGAGCCATGATGTCCCCGTGAGCAGGAAAGGTGAAAAAAAAAAAAAGTTGTAAGTCCTTTCGCTGGGATTCGTCGGGCTGAAGTATCCCCCCGACAAAACAACCCAACTGAATCCCTTTCGGCTATCTAGACCGCCCGAGGTCCCATAGCCATCAGGGGGCTCATGTATATTCATGCCACGCTCGGCGAGAGGAGGCGATTGGAGGGGACACCCATGGGAGGGACCACGGCGCCGACGCCACCAATAGGCAGGGTCAGCGGGTTATTTAACCTCTGCTACGACCCACAAATTAATTTCATTGAACTTCTTCTTTTTTTTTTTTTAGGTCTGCCAACTTTACGCGTGTTCTGGTCATCAAAACTGCTTTTACGCACATTCATATGAAGGCCGTTTGATTTGATTTCCCAATTAGGCTGATCCAAATGATCGAGGTTCATAGACTGACAACTGATGGTCGGACCTGTCATACCACACACACACACACACACATACACACACTCAGACTGGTGCTCGTGATATTATCTGAAGTCTTCTCACCGATGTCCCGGCTGGGAGGTCATGGCATGCCTCGGTCCGGGCTCGCGTCACGTCGCAGTGAATCAGCATCGACTGGAGTTCAAACTTGAAAAAGTAAAAAAATAAATACATAAATAAATATTAATGAAACGATGTAATAGATGAGAACAGTATCACCACAAAAGATAACAGTGAATAAGCTGTAGCTGTATTGTAACAAGCACCACGCCTGTTATCGTCACCGTGCTCCAAGAACAAGAGGCTGTTTCCATCAACGATTAACTGCCTGGGTTTCCCTGCAACGCACGATAAGAGGCAGGGAGCAGGAAATGATTGCACAATAAATAAGTTTCACATTTTGGGATCCCTTATCGTAACATATCTGTGGGGTTTAAACGCTTATACGGGCGTTATAATGTGGCCAAAGACGGTAAATGTGAGTTCATTTCAGGTGCGTAATTGTGCACAAAAGGCGCCCGACTCTTCGGAGATCCCTCCACCACCTGCAGAGACGGTTCAGCCTGTGGCACGGCTCGTATTCTTCACCGCAACCTGCGACAAGTTCCACATATTTGTCGTTAAAGCCTTGAATGGACAGACAGCGAGCTTAAACTACCGCGCAGTGTCTCAGACAAACCAAACAGGAGGATGAGAAAACACTGGGATGCCCCAACTTCTCCATACCAAAGACCCCTGATGTGAAAAAAAAAGTGTGCCAGACTAAATGACATTGTTGCATGTGCTTATCACTTGGATGCTGAAACTGCAAAAGGTGGTTAAACTACTTTATATAGTAGGCTATATCTGCTGGGTAGATCCCTTGGGAAAAAATGATGATGTAATATTATAGATTAGGATAAAACTATGATGCCACCATAATGTATTTGTTGATTATATTTAGCATTAATGAGCCAAGTCTGCAAGGAACTAAATTAAGCTTTGAAGTTAAAAATTGCAATATTTTAACGTTTAAAGTAGCAGAATGTGGAAATAATCAAGTCCAGTAGTTCACATTTTTACATAAAGGGTAACTCAGCCAATTTTACACATGAATGTGTGTTTACAGGTCTTAAGGAGTATTTTTGCATGTGTAATAAAATTAGCATTAAGTCTTTCGTACCATGTAATCTGATAGATTGCGTCCACTGATGTTTTAAAAAGAAGTCCACTGGTCTTGCACTCTGTGACACAGTGGAAATCATACTGAACAGTGTAAGAACAAATGATCAAATATTGATACAGCAGAAGCAGAGATATCACCTTTTACATTCCACACATTCTGCTTCCTTTTCAAAACCCGGTGCCTACATTACCCACAATGCAACTTAGCAACTAAGTGACATCACTGGAGGGAATTTGTTAAATCACACATAGCTTCCTCTGGAGCCACAAATAGCTTTAATGTACTTTTTCACGTTTGCAGTAGTACTCTCCAAGACTTGTAAACACACTTTGTGTAAAATTGATTTAGGTTCATTACTTGAGTAAATGTACTTAGCTGCTTCCCACCACTGATTATTGCTGTGATAGCCTGTAAAAATGAAATAAATAATTATAAGGTGGGTGAATAATTGTTAAAAGCTTTGACAATTCATTACATCCTGCCTTAGAGGGTGAGGTGCTGGGATGTTCAGGGACCTCTGAAAGTGGCTGAACTCACAGTACTGTTGTAAAATCTCAGAAACTCATAGGTCTTCTTGTTTTATTGCAGAATTCAGTGCTATCATAAACGTACCGGAACTGCCATCACCGGGTTGTCCTTGAGCTTTCCTATCAGTGTGAAGCCATCCAGACTAACTTTCTGCCGGGGCGGTATATTCTGGGAGCCCATCACGACGCAGTCCACGAAGAGGGTCACGGTGTGCCTGCTGACCTCCAGCAGGACTCTGTGCCACTGCTCGTTGAAAAGGAAAGCAGAGGGGCTGAAAACAACAGTCTGCCTCCCGGCCTCCAGTGACATGAAGGTGAACTCCACAGACTCCGACTCCCCGTTGAGTCTGACGGACAGCTGCTCGTTGCCATTCACATCCTGCATTTGCCAGATATTCCAGTTTTTACTGATGGTGCTGCCACTCATGCGCAGCATGGCCACAAATGTGAATTCCTCTGGAAGTCCCAGGGGATAAGCTGATCTGAAAAACAGGGGGTGGATTTAAAAATCAATACTCCAATGAGGATTCATCATACTCAAGAGTGCGCTGGCCATCTTCAACATCATATTTGTCATCATGTAAAATGTCACATTTGTGTTGTATCTTGTGACAGAAGGAATGTGATGGAGCTGATAAGGCCCGTCTTTGATATTCAGCACCATGGACAGGGTAAATGGTGCTATACAAGCTCAACCACTAGGTGTCAGTGTTCACTCACACATCTCCATTTGCAGCCTACCTTGTATTGATTCTGAAGTTGAATGCTGGGCCTATTTGATAGGCAACATGCTGAGGCGATGATCCGGTAACCTTTTTAACGGTGCCCCTCCTCGCCAGCTCAGCAATATGGAACTGGGACATAATGTAAAAGCCTATACGAGGACAGAGGAGGTATTGTTACCGTGATTCTTTGGAGACAAGGTGTTCGTAGTCATGTGTCAAACAATAGACTGTATTTTTTTCATTATTTATTTGATTTAACCTTTATTTTTTTTCACCAGGAAAATATTCCCACTGAGATTCAATATCTCTTTTACAAGGAAGTCCAAGCATAGACAGCAGCATGAAAAAAGGATCTGCATATTTGTAGGTTTTACAGGAATATATATTCTAACATCGGAAAGATATATGGGTTTTTTTTCTCATGTTGGCAGGGTAACTGTTGAGAAAATACAAAAAGTGTGCTTTGTGTTTGTGAATCCACCTGGGAAATAATCCTCCCCGACGCTGATCTGAGGGCACACGGACTGCTGCTCCCGATGAATACCAACTTGAGATGAAAATCTCACAGCTGCAAGATGGAAACAGAGAGCGGCCCCGTTAGTAGTCCAAGTGTGTTTTGTGTGTGTGTGTGTGTGTGTTGTGAGGGAAGGGAGGGAGGGAATAAAAGCTCAGTGTTTGGAAAGCTGCACCACTGCCTTGAATAAATATTAGGCTATCTCTGACTGTTTGTGGCTTCCTCTTTAACACTTCAGCTCTAGATTTTCCTGTTTTGACACATCTGGACTGGAAGCGAAAGGTCTTTATCAAGTTTGAATAAATGGCTCGCACACAACAGATCTCGTCCGCCCCCCACTTCCTGAAGTCGTCTACTGTACCAAACATCTGACACAGCTCCAATGCATGACCCAGCGTTTAACACTGTAATGCTATATTTAGATGCGCTGTCTGTTGTCACTATCAGGGCATTTTATTTCAGGTTTTTGGCGCACAGTTAAACTCTATCTACGCTGCTGAGACTCCCTGACACAGCAGTGTTAGTGCTGCTACACAGACCCACTAAGGATACATGTCATAAATTATAGATAAGAGCAGCAGTGTGTACAGTGGCTAGACAAAACAATGTGAATGCTGCGTGCAAAGGGAAGCAACGCCAGAGTCTCCAACAATAAGTGCCTTAAATTAATGAATAAAAGACGTCTGCATTATGAAACAGCCAGCTGAGCTCCACGGGCCTCGTTGCGTATATATCTTGCACATTATGCAATATCACACACACCACAACACACGCCAAGAGCAGAGAAACAAACAGCAGGTCACAAGTACAAACTAAACCAGTGGAGACAGGATTTATAGTATGGTGGGTTGAGAGATGTTGATAATTGGTATGCAAGTGGACGTGACTCACCCTTGCAGCAATGCGCTGCACTGACAATTTTGTTATGTCAATGATTAAGTGTTTTTTTTTTCTTCTTCTTTTTTTCCATTAAATGTTCATACCAATTGCACCTTACAGTGCAGAGAACTACTTACTCTGAGAATGAAGTCCCGTGCAAAGATACTGTGGGATCACATAGCAGCAGCACAACGAGTACAGAAGGATATTTCTGCAATGTCATCAGAGAACAAACAAAACAAACTCAACATACAATCTCGAGCGAGAGACGTATTTGTGTGCACTATGGCTGTCACTGTAGAATCAAAGCACGACTTACCTTTTGACTCCACCCATTTCATAGCTTGATCTCGAAATTGAAAAAGTGCACCTGCAGCAGGATGTTGCGACAGATCCCGGACAGTCGCCTCCTCAAGCAGGAGTGAAAACCCCCAGGTCACAGTGAGGGGTCTCTTATAGGCTTGACCGTTGTCATTTATTTGGGGGAGTGAGTCAACACTCTCCACAGTGTCAACTTCACATTCCACCGGTGATCTCCTGCACCCACCTTGGGTTTAACGTTAATGTTTCTTCAAGCACAAAATCACCCCATTGTTTCCCATTCCTAGTTCTATTTTCTTGCTAATGCCAAATAAATATGCTCTGGGGAAAAAAAAGGATGTTCTCCTGGGGTCACTTGCTTTATTTGCCCAGCACATTCTCTGTGCGCTCTATGGCTGCACGGTATTCAGACAGCATTGTTTCCTTTGCAGCCCAAACTGAAATCAAGAGACGCTGACTAAGAAAGCAATTCAAGCTGTGTTTGCTCTCCCAGACCGAGAAGCGACTAAAAAGGACGCACTTCCTGAAACATAACATTAAAATACTTTATACCCTTTGCAGACTCAGTGCGAATGCTTTGCGTTTATTAGCAGGAGGCCCGGCTCTCATGATGTTTTCACAGTGAACTCAAAGATGTTAGTGCGGAGAACTATGAAATGAAACTGCTGACTGCACATTAATGTCGCTCCCACACATTTCCTCCACACATCCGTCTATTTTTCACTTGTTTCAAGTGATTAATTGATTCGCCTTCAACTGTGGTTGGTTGCACTTGTCACAAACAAACAACGCCACAGGCGTCTTGGGTTGCCAGGTTGCGTTGATTCACAGTAAAAGTCAGGCACAGAGACAGGGGGGAAGACTGCAGCACAAAACACAGAAAAGCATGTCAACCTACATAAGTATATCACTATTAATAACACAATACTATCATAGAATCATAGAATTATGATGATCGTGATGATGAGTATTATTATCAATAGTAGTAGTGTTATTATATGTTTTAATAATAATAATAATAATAATAATAATAATAATAATAACACAAAATGTAATACAATTATAATCATGAAAATAATCATAATTATAATAACGTGTTTCAAATGTCAATGAACAATATATGTATTCCACTTTTCTATGTTCCATTTACAGGTATCGATTTTGTATGTGGCGTCAACTGCGCCTCTGGTATGTGCAGTAACGCGCAGTTAAATGTTCGTCAGCGTGCAGCTGGAGCAGCGCCTGCTGTCAGCTCTTCAGATTGAGCAGAGTTAGCTCGACGGCTAGCAAACAGCACTGTTTGGAGTGGTATACGTCCGATTTACTCCGTGTATCGTTTTAAGCGCGTTTCTCCCGTAACGTTTGCCAGGCTAGGAACTAAAGTAGTCAGCACAGTGGTCTTTTCTGTCAGAGCCTCACAGTGAAAGGACGACGAGAGGACTGAAATCGGAGCTAACGTTGGTTAGCTAGCTAATGTTAGCTTGCCAACGCAATGGTGAGTAGCGTTCGCTCGCCTGTGCTGCTAATGTTAGAGCCGGGGACAACTGTTCGGTGGGTGGCTAACGTTACGCTAACGGTTACCATTAGCTAGCTACATGACTATCAAGTGAGACTTTTTCTTTTTTCATTGGTGACTTCGGGTATGTTATGATATGCCTTTCCCGACCTTTTGCTGGCCTCTAGCAAAATGTTGTTGTGATAGCTTCCCACCTGTAACCCTAAAGGATACCCTTGCCGAGATTCTGCCCACCAGATCTGGGACCTTTACAGCGCACTTACCGTAGTCATAGCATTAAACCACGTCGCTAAGTTAAAACTCAAACAGCTGTTTCTAAACTGGTCTGTATCTGTTTTGGGTTTTCGCGGTTGACTGAATTGTTCTTCTTTTTTTTAAAGAAGAAACCATCTGCTGATGTCTGTTAAGGCCTTTGCCAGATATGCTATAATTTTAATGCGACTATTGCGGGTGTAGTTATTTTACTTTCTCCGAGCTGCGTTTGTTGACTAGAATTGTCTCAAGTGCTAGTTCATTTCCTTATCAGCTGTTGCCAGAGTTTAGACAGGGAAATGTGGCAATTTGTTTTGTTGCGGCTTTATCCAAATGACTCTTTTGTATGATGTGTACAGTTAGGAGTAGAGGTTTCAGAGGATGTGCGTCTGCTGCAGCCAGCTCGCATTGACCGCAACATTACAGCACTGAAAACAGCCTATGGCTCACTTCTCCTTTTACATTTTCTAGACTAATTGCTGTTGCACAAGTGTAGTGTGACCTCTCCAGACAATGGTGTTGGTTTAAGACTAAACCTGAAACCAGGTAGTCCGACGGACATTGAACTCAACATCAGACCTTTGCAGGATCACAAATCTGTAATGGAAAGCCTGAATATCAACTTAATCTTTTGGATTACTTGGTAGCAGATTTGACTGTGTAAACATTTGCACATCTCTACATTAGTAATTGGGGAACTGTATACTGCTGCAAACTAATCATTTCTGTCCACCTTCATTAAACAAGGATGTTTCAAGGTGTCCGTATAATGAATCAAGTTAATGCATAAATGCACCAGGGACAGCCAAATAATTCATGTAACTACTGATGCCCTTGTATGTCCTCTATGTCTTGTCCAGTGTAATTTGTTTTTAATAATCTGAAGCCTCCATAAAACACTACTTCCAGGAACGGAGACATACTTTGATATGAACATAACCTGAGTCTATTTGTTCTGCATCAGGCATCCATCTGTGTCAACCAGGTCAAATTCACGGTGGCCGTTTATGTCTCATATTGGTTTTCACTGGCATGGACACAAAGACATGTTGTCTCCCTGTGGATGATTTATTCATTTCATACATGACTAATTTAGGGAGCGTCTGTGTGATTGTTTATGCCAGTTTTATTTTGCCCCTACTACAGCCGAAAATGACTACATGGCCTTTACTTTCTCAGATCTAATTAAGTCTTGAGCTAATAATGTAAGCATTGAAAGACAACTATGTCTGTGTTTATTTCTAACACAAGTTATTGGTGATATTGCATTTCAGATTTATTTTTGCAATGTAATACATAGTTTTTTTTATCTCGTCCTGTTATACTACTGCTATAATTGTCTGGGCTGTTAACCAATTATACCTAGATGAGAGGATGCCTTCCATGCCAAATGTAGATCTCATCATGTCCTACTAATATTCCCCCTAAATATTTGACCATCACACAAGTTGTCGTACTCTTATACTTGTTCTCTTGACTGAATGACTGCAGCTGATGTTTTATTCCAAGTGTTGACTTCGGATTTTTGAAGATAACAGGGATTGGTCTCGGCTTTTGAGTGACTTGGGAGATCATTTTTAGCCCACATTCTTGTCTGGTTTCAACCAGTATGTCTCTGACTGTCTGGAAATACTGTAGTGTGTGGAAAAGACGTTTTGCAAAAACCTGTTTGATGTAGATCTTTTTAAAGATAGTCCTGGTGCAGCGATGACTCATTTGATTAACTTGTAGGCCAACAGGTGTATCCCACATGATGTAAGGCATCTTTGCCTGTAGAGACCAAGATGACTGAAGTCCAGGCCACAGTGGAGTTCTCTGTGGAGCTCCACAAGTTCTACAATGTGGACCTGTTCCAAAGAGGGTAAGTGTTGTCTTTAGACACTGAATATTATGTTCCTCTTTTTTTTTTTTGAATGGGTTTCCAGCAGGTGGCAGTTCAGTCATGCTTTAAAATAAAATGAAGTGAATGTAATAAATAATATATAAACAATAATAAATGTCTTTCTCTAGCCTACATTACAGACAAGTTTACCTAGATTAAAGTAGGTCAGCATTGATGCTTTACTTTAAAGGGACTTGAGCAAGCTTTGTTTTGCAGCTTGTTGTAGAATGAGATCAGCACATATACTGTGAGTGTCCCGACCAATCTGGGACAGTTGGCGACCTTGTTTAGACCTTAAGGGTGTTTAAAAATGCTCTTTATTCAGACCGTGTAGAGTATACTTTAACAGTGTTTGAGTTTCCACTTTACTCTGTTTCTATGTGACAATGAGGATTGGTTCTCTTGTATGACAGTGACATCGGAGGTAAAGCTCCAAGGTTAAATGTTAACAGTAACTTGCTAATGTTTTAAAAAGTGGCCACTGAAACCGACTGTTTTTGCCATTCATTGTAGTTTTAAACGTGTGCCAACATAATGGAAGGAATACCTGAAATGATAGACATTTTTGTGAAACAAGATCCTTCTTGTTTAAGCAGAAACAGTTACTATGTCGCCCTCGCCAAATCCACCAGACGGTCACTTTTGTATTTTGAAACACATTTAATCAAACTCATAACAAAGTTAAACACAACCAAATCATCTTAATTTCTCTTTCCACTGTTCTAACAAGCACCATCTCTTTCTTGGTCGAAATAAACCCAGTTAGATGTGAAAATGCCGGTTTCCCTTGCTGACTCTCTGATGTCCGACCTCCCCCTTGATCCTCTCCTGATATTATCACATCTAACAGCACTAAATAAAGGGTTTATTTTTAGTCCAAACAGAGTGGATCATTACAGCCTTCAGCACCTGCTGGATTTCCAAAAACGTTTGTTTCTGTTAGATAATATGAAAATATGTAATTATAGATCCCAGGTTTGAAAATACAAGAATTCCCCTTTAAGAAAAAAATATCAGAACTGGAGTTAAGTGTACCACACAGACACAGGTATGGAGAAGCTTCTCTTATCTGTATCAGTTAATTTAATCTCTTATCTGAATTGCCATAGTGCTGCAAGGATAGTAAAAACTATATGTGCTTGATAAAAATATAAAAATAAAAATGATCTCTTAGGAAGCCTAAGATAGTATACTGTACATGATATTTATTGAAACAAAATATGAATAAACAGACAACTAATGCTGTCATTGCTATTGTCTTAAGAAAATTAAATGACTTAAGTAGAACAAATAAGGTTTGTTGTTTAAATATTTATTGTAGAGCAAACATTGAGTAATACAATACAGACAGAGCTTAAAATAATCATGTCACACCATTGTTGTTTGTTGGCACTGAGCTCACATTCAGTGTAGTATCACAGTGTAGCATAACATATTACACAAAATAAACCATATAGCTTTCTCTTAGTGACTCTGTGCTCTTTACCAGGAAACTCATGTAATACAGCTCAGACTTGCTGATCCTTGATACTATCCTGGTTGTGGTTCTGTGTTGTATGGTGTCCTGTGCTTCCCTGTCATACTGTCAGTTAGGAATAATGCTCCCTATCAATATGTGCGACCCCCACCCCCCCCTTTTTTACCAAACATGGTGTGGAACAAAAACCAAATTGCAATGTTTCATGGAACAAACCAAGGAGGTAAAATGACTCACAGCTTTAACAGCTGTTTTTTTGTCTTCAACATCTGGAAATTCTATTTTATAGCAGCAGTATAATGATACTTCACTTTGCTGAGATAAAACTCCCAGCGACCAGCTCATCAGTGCTTTAAGAGCTCAAGTTAACCACATGAGTGACTGCAAAAGAAAGTGCTCATTATTCATTAATGAAAGGTGTAGTGTCATTTTACAAGCAGAGGCACTTGTAGCTAACCTTTTGTGGTGTGTGCCTCTCATGATAATGCAGGCTAAGGTAGTAGTCACTTAAATCTTTGGCTGCATTTTCAGGTTCTACCAGATTCGTGCCAATCTGAAGGTGCCACCCCGGGTCCCACACAAAGTTGAGACCAGTCTACTTCACCCAGGAGGTAAAGGTATTTTACATGTTTGTAAAGCAATATTTCAGTAACCTGCATATGCATAAATCAACACACTGCTAGTTGCTTCCCTGTAAATGCAGGTGATAATGTTGTGTTGGCAGGCCACTCACACGCCACTCCTTATTCTCAGTATTTCTAAGCGTTTCTCTGCAGCTTTGTGCCTGTTTCTCACGCCCTTATTTAGAGACTTGTATTGCTCCTTTCACACAAAGCACTCAGTTTTTTGTATCATTAATAAACAGGATCATCAAGAGAGTGTGTTTTCCAATGCTTTAATTAATAATTTCCATTTTAATGACTAATGAACCTTGGAGTAGATGGGAAAGCTACACTTTCATTTCCAATGCAGACCTAATTATATGCACTTTGTCAGATAATTCCTAGCACAGGTTACAAGAAAATCATTACCTGTGGCCTTATTTATAATCTAATTTATGTTTAGATCTGAAAAATCCATCTTTGAACTGTGAGCCATGAATAGCAGCACCTGACGCATCAATGGCCCCCTCTGCCTGGTCATGTCCAAGATCATGTGTTATTTTGTTTTTAACATAGTGAATCACAGTTTGTTTGTTTGTTTTTAATCTAGGCTCTGATCTGGCATTTCCTGCTTCAGTCCAAGATGACGTCATCTGCAGCAAAACCTTCCAAATCCTGTACAAGAATGAAGAGGTTGTGGTCAACGATGTCCTCCTCTTCAAAGTGATGATGCTGCTAGATGAGAAGAAGGTAAGTCTAACAAACATAGTTGATTCTTTTGCCAGGAATTTGCTTTTTTGCCCCTGGTTCTAATCCAAATTATTTATTTGTTGTGTATATGCTAGTCCCAATCTTATGGTTTGCTATGTGATGCCTCTAATCTCTGTCCACATGGCCAAAAGTGGATGTACGGTTAAAGCTAATCCAATTGAGAACGTTTGTTTGACATGTGACTATAGCCGGGATCACAGCTGATGTGCAATGATGTTCTCTTTACTCTTTCCTGTGGTGTTTTGTGTAAAATCAATTCAGAAAGCAGTTTGGTAGAAATACTGGGACAGTCTTTCTTGAGCAACCACATGAAAACAATTTGGAAGTTCAGATTTTTCAACTAAGCACATTAGAGGCACAGTGCACCTGAAAAATGAAGCTGAAATGGAGACAAAGGGATTTTTTATGAACTCAAAGCAGCACAGCTGTCATGATGATTATCCTCTTTGAAATGACTTCTACTGTATTTGCCATTCCATAGTTCACTCGCTTGAGAAGCCTTGTGTTATGAATGCAGAGGTTCAGCTGTTCTGTTGAAGTGTTTTTGACAGCTGGTGCGTCCTTCAGGCTACAGATTAAAACAACCAAAGGTTTCAAAATGCCATTAGGCTTATTAGAGCTGATACATCAAACAAAAAAATACCTTGATTGCTGAAATACAGCTTTTGCAGATTGACTCAGAACATCACTTGCTTTCACACACACTCAAATTTTGACAGTTCTTCTTGTTTTTTATCAGGTGGAAGAGTCCCTTAATGACATGGATTTCCAGCTCTTCTTGGATTTATACTTCACAGATGGCGATTACACGTAGGTGTTGCAACAATTTTTACCAATGTAGTGTTCGAGAATTTGATGTTTGCATTTCTAATGCAAACAAGGCACTAATGGAGTCCTCTGTATCTTCCTTATTTAATTTCCACAGGCCAGATGATCCAAGCTCTCTACAGAATATCAGTGGGCGCACACTTCGTTTGCACTTTAGCCTTCAGCAAGGCATCCACCAACACGTCAATGTCATGTTTGACTACTTCCACCTGTCCGTCATCTCTGTAGCTATCCATGCCTCCCTAGTGGCACTACATCAGCCCCTGATCAGGTCAGTCTGCTACATAACTCAAGGAAACATGTGGACACTCGCAGAAGATCGCTATTTCCTGCACTGAATATAGTTTTCATGCATCATGTGTTATGGTTGTTTGCAGTAAATTCCAACACAATTCTTTTTAGTTACTCCACACAATATTGAACATTACTGTTTGAGTAAACATCATTGCTGTACATGGATGTCAAACTAGCAGCTGTGAATGCACAGGGGAGAAAACCTGATTAAAAGTGGCCACTTGAATTCTTGTGGCAATAAGCTGTGTTTGATTTGACTCCTTGTGTTTGTCTAGTTTGCCTCGACCGGTGAAAACCACATGGCTGAACCGCAATGCTCCAGCACAGAGCAAAGATTCAGTCATCCCACCTCTGGAGAATGTGGTGTTCGGCAACAGTTACGTCAAGCAAGTATCACCTGATGTAAGTGAACCCTCTTCATAGCAAGGATCATGTCTTTGGAAATCTCTTTTTTTATTTGTAGATGCTACAAAACCTTTGAGTTGTTGAAAAAGTGTGAAATATCTGACCATCGTATTATGTTACAAGTTTTGCTGTATTATAGTAGGCTAAAATAAACACTTAATAAAAAGCGAATGACTGTCATTAACCTGATTATGAGGAAATATATGCTGTGGACCTGGTTGTTATGCTTTTATGAGGGAGAAATAAAGCTTCAAGGATTAAAAAGAAAGCTTGGTATGTATTGATAAAGTAAGGCTGTCTGCCAGTTCTAAATGCTTTGATTATTACACAGACTCAAAGCATTCATTCATCAATGTTTACTTCATTTCCTAAGTTAGGGGAGTTGCATCAGGCTATTGGCAGATAGGGCTGATGAAGAGGAAGCTTTCAGAACACTGTCACATTTGGCCAGGAGTAATTGGCCTCTCCTGTCAGAGAAAGGTGGTCAGCAAAAGCTGTGAATGTACCACAGTCATCCAGGCAGAATAGAGGCAATGCTCCTCATCACTCCTTGGATGCATCACTAATGGACAGTTTGGGAATAACAACACATTGAACACTATTCATTTCACTGCAGGGATCTGTGCTAGAAAGCATCGCCACATGGACATTGCACACAGAGTGGATAGGGCTGTTGTGGTTGCTGTAATAGCAAAGTAATGATGCACACAGTGTGCAGTGACAAGCAATTTTTGACATTTTCTGTTTATTCTGTCAATACACCACAAAAAATAGTTTTCCACCAGATTCTATTTGTGACCCATTTGTGTGTATTTGATGCAGAACATGTTATTAAAGAAATATTAAGTTAAGTTTGGCTACAAACCATATCTTAACTACCTTCAGTGTTCAATGTTTACAGACTTCATCTAATGCCTCTTCGCTGTGTCCCTTGTGATCCTTCAGGGCAGGACGTTCCTGGTGTCTGACCACTGTCTGCAGCATGCCTTCAGTATGCACCATAGCCTTTGCTCCAGCCTCCTACTAGCCTACCAGGGCCTTTTTGGCTACTTCACCTCTATTACTAAGGACCTACCCTCCTCCCATCGTATGGAACTAGGTATACTGCACTGTGTCTACACATCAATTCATATGAGAGTGTGGGGTTTCCATGGGTTGTAAACCAATCTTAATGCCCAGACTTATTAAAATAATGACAAGCACTGAGAAAAATTCAGACATTCTCAAAATTTTGTTATACTTTCTGATTGATTTTTATTTGCTTTGGATGGATTTTCATTGTTTTGTCTTTTCAGCAGTGCCGTTTGTTGCATATTGCAAGTTTGTTGTGTTCTCATTTCATTTCACCTGATCCCTACACATAAGCATATTCTACCCTTTAAACAGACTACACAACCAGCAACCCACTAAGTTAATTTAGGGATCTAACTGTAATTAACTAATCTTAGTTTATGTTACATACAAAATCATGCTTGCATTCAGTAGATAATTCTGTTCACCATTGGACTAAAGCCAAGTTGTAACACTTGCCAAACACAACTCATCATTCTAACTATGGCTCACCAAACCTTCTCCACACAAGTGGACAAATATTAACCCATCCAAGAGGACCAAAAAAGGTTAAATATCCCTATATGTGCAATCTTACTAGCCAAGCCCAGCATGCAAGTCCTATATGAGAGAGTACTCAGAAGACCCTATCCCCGAAGTCAAAGGCACGTCTACATAGGTATGTCCCAACCCTCACAGTACCTCAAATCAGCCTGCCTTTCTCTCCCTTTTCCTTTTCACTTCAGTTTCCCTCTTGTAGAAAACATCATGTCCTCTCTATGTTCCACTTTCCAGAGACATTATAATTGCTGCTGTCATGTTATCTTTTCACCACTCAGTCTTTCTTTCCATCTTTATAACTCGGCCTTGGCCAAAGAGTCTTGTAACACAGTGGTTCTGTAAAATTGTTGGCTGTCTCTGGTAGTGTCTAATGTACAATGCATTCAGAAAGTATTCAGACCCCTTCATGGTTTTCACATTTTGTTATGTTGCAGCCTTAGGCTAAAATCATTTAAATATTGTTTTCCTTCATCAAATAGAATTTTAGAATTTTTTGCAAATGTATTCAGAAGGTGAAACTGAAATATCACATTGACATATGGATTCAGATTCTTTGCTATGACACTTGAAATTTGGCTCAGGTGCCTCCAGTTTCTCTTGATCTTCTTTGAGATGTTTCTCCACCTTGACAAGAATCTACTTGTATTGAATTCAACTGATTGGACATAATTTGAAAAGGCATGCACCTGTTTATGTAAGGTCTCACAGCTGATAATGCATATCAGAGCAAAAACCAAGCAATGAGGTCTAAGGAACTGCCTGCAGAGCTCAGAGATCATTTTGTGTTGAGGCACAGATCTATGGAAGGCTCATCACCTGCCCAATACCATCCCAACAGTGAAGCATGGTGGTGGCAGCATCACGCTTTCGGGGTGTTTTTCAGCGGCAGGGACTGGGCCACCGGTCAAGGTTTGGGTAAAGGTGAACAGAGCAAAGTACAGAGATATCCTTAATGAAAACCTGGTCCAGAGTGCTCAGGAACTCAGACTGCTGAAGGTTCACCTTCCAACAGGACAGCACCCAGACAAGACAATGCAGTAGTGGCTTAAGGACAGTTATGTGAGTGTCCTTGAGTGGCCCAGCCAGAGCCCTGACTTGAACCCAATAGAATATCTCAGGAGAGACCTGACAATAAAATCCACTATTAAAAAAACTAAAATTCTGTGTCCGCTTTGCCATTATGGTTTATTGAGTGTAGATTGATGAGGTGAAAAAAATAATTGATGATTTTAGCACAAGTCTGCAACATAACAGAATGTGAAAAGTGTTCTGAATACTTTTTGAATGCACTGTACATATAAAAGTACTTTCTGACACCACCCACTAATTCAGCCTGTTTTGCAGGTCCTTCTAAAAACTGTCTGTATAATTAGATGAATTATAAAAGTGAATCTCAGTAATACCTTTCCTCTGCCTCCCCAGAGCAACTCGACTTAGAGGCTCGTCTCGCTGATTTATGTGAACAAGTCAAGGTAAGTCGAATCCTGCTATATTCTGTCTTCCATAATTTTTTTTCAGGTGGCAATGATGCAAAACATTTAGAGGAAGCAACAAGCCAGCCACATTATCAAGTTGGCAGTTTATGAGGCAGGAGGGGTTAATTGGAAATATGGCTGAAGGCCAAAGAGGGTTAGTTGTTGAAAAATAGTTTTTTGGAATGGCACTGGAGGGCATAAGCATCAAGTCCTTATTTATCGGAAGTGTCCAAGCATTCTGAGGTCTATTAATGATAGAAGTAGTCACAAGATAAGCAAGGATGTGTATGGCCATAACATTAATCCTTGGTGCTATTTGTTTGATTTTGAATAGTTTGTCTTTAGTTCACTATTACCTACAAAAACAGAGGCGAATGTTACCATACATGCAAACTGATGCAGTGTTGCTGCCTAAAAGAGGAGCAAAGGATAATCAGACGGAGTGCGTTCAGAGTTCACTATGATTAGTTGTTGTTTTATGCATCAAAGGATGTAGTATTGGTGAATATTAAAGTTGGAAGTATTCTGATTTCCAAGTAATGCTAAATTGCACAGAAAGCTTAACCACAGTTGGTTGTGAGAATCCCATATAGTTGCCAGGTGACTCAAGGTGTGTCAGCGAATTAACGAGAAGAGATGCCACTAGCTGATATCATTCAGATATTGCCAAACAGTTGGTAGAATGGCATTGAAAACTAGTCTCTGAAAGGATTTACATATTTGTGTAGGCGAGATAACCAGTCTTTAGTGGTTGGGTGCTCGAGTCCTGATAAGTTGGCCCTCTTTAGATCAGGAGTGATAGAGGGTGTGCAGAACAGTGGAATGACAGAAATTTATGCGGATGATGGTAGAGCATTATGCAGCAGGTCAAGTGCCTCTTGTACGTTTCAGCGTATTGCACTTTACAATTATAGTATTTCGTATTATATATTCAATGACATGGGGTTAGACTGAAACAAGAACGGAAATAGATCTACTTTATTTTGAGACTTCATATAGAAATCATACAGCTTTATATGATTACAACAAGCTTGTTTTTATGATTGTTAATATTTTTAACAGCAGTGCAGAGAAGTGGCTTAATTTATTATGTCCTTTATCATTGCTGAACAATTTACAAAAAAATACCTGGAGGAAATGAAGGATAATAAAGGTGTCTTTGGAGTTTTGGATTTTTTTTGCTGGGTTCAGCCCAGTCACAGCACTGCTGCACCTGGTGTACAACCTGGTTGAATTTCGGGTGCGAGCTTGAGTGTAAACTGCTTTGCTCAACACAGTGAAAAGCTGTTGTGCCACGGCACAAAGCATTGTAAACATTCCGTTTCAGAGCAAAGTGGTACTGATGCCTTGTTGTGTATGGAAGGCCTTTGCATGACAACTATACTCTAGAGTTGACCGTCAAAATAAGTTGGATCTATTTACGGTATTTTACTTATTGTAAAGCAAAAACATATTGCAGAGCTGCATGCCATTAGTCTTTATAGAAATTATGCTCACTTGAGTCCTCTGGTGGTCGATCGGTGTCTCTGTTCTTTTAGCAGAAAGCCGAGTCTCCTGATGAACTGGCAGAACTGGTTAATATGAACTTGGCTCAACTCTGCTCTCTGCTCATGGCACTCTGGGGACAGTTCCTAGAAGTAGTCTCCCTGCAGGAGCACGTAGCTGCCCTTCTAGCTATGGAGCACCACACACTAAGAGTGAGTCCCAACTTCTTTAACTGTCTACGAATCCAAATATCTGAAAAAATGATCCTTCTTTATGATAACAATTCCAAAACTATACTCACAACTCTAAGCAGTCCTATAGACTAAATCCTGACTGCATACTCTGTGTTGTTACTAAAGGTAAGGCGGTTTGCTGAGGCTTTCTTTTGTCTCGAACATCCAAGACAATCTGCTCTGGCCTATCAGGAACTCCAGTAAGTTGCAGTGACATGTTGGTCTTGATTGTGAAATATCATGTTGCTCTTATCACGCCTTTGCCAGTACAAACTTGTTTGAAATACTATAGCCCAAGTACGGAAAACCCTGATTCTTTTTTTTCCATCCATTTCCATCTCCTTTCGTCCCTCCCACTCCATCAGTGCTCACAGTCACCAGCAGATGACTAATGCTATCAAAAGCTCCAGCTACTTCCTGTCTTTGCCTCCACTTCCAGTGGAATGTGCAGACCTGGATGGTGATGTAAGCTCCCTGCCGATTATCTTTGAGGATAGATATTTGGATTCCATCACTGAAGGTCAGTAATACAGTATCATTGCTTAACTAGACATACATTCAGTGAGCATATTGACCTATTTTCTAATCCTTGTACTTTTTGTTTCTGTCTTTCTTTATGTGTTCCCTGGTTTGATTCCAAAGATCGTGATGGACCTTGGCTGGGCATGCAGAATACAAGGACTGGCTCAGTGTCCAGCAAAACAGACAAGCCTAACTCCAAGGACTGCAGTGCAGCAGCCAGCCCCATACCTGACTCTAGGTTTACCCCTTTTGAAAACACATGGCCAGACAGCTATGATCCACCACCTAAATCCAAAGGCAAATCGGTCAAACTGAAGAAAAATTCAAAGACTGAGAATTCCAAGAAGTTGACCAGACAGGGCTCCAAGGACTCTGTAGTTCTGGTAGGTTATAAGAACCTCAAAGCACCTTATAGTGACACAAGTACCAAGAACAAGGAAGGGGAAGCTCCCCTAAACCAAGAGGAGGAACGAGACACTTTGAAGGGGAGCTCAAGTAGTTATTTAAGGACTAGTGCCAATTCTGTTTTAGACTCTGGTGCCACATCAGCACATTCTGGTGCTGTTGATTCTGTCGCGGATGACAATATAACTACTGCTGCTTGTCAAAAAGGTTTTTTCAAACTTTCCACAAACTTGGACACACAGAGTAATCCTCAGGCAGGTACTGGGGCTATTGCTACATGCAACCAACCACTTCACAAAAATGAACAAGTTGACCGTGGTGGACAAAAGCTGCAACAGTGGTCTGCTGGGTTAAAGCAAATTGAGGTGAAACCAAGTAACAGGGACCCATACCAAGGGGAAAAAGTAACGGTTCTTCTGCCATGTCGGACTGATGGACCTCTAAGCAGTAATATTCCTGAGATCACCCAGACAGACCTCAGTGACTCAAAACGGTCTGTGGTGGACTCTGTGTTTGAAAGGCCAGGTAAAGAGCCAACACAGCGTGTCCAGCCTTGTCTGGTCTCAGTTCAAGTAAAGAGTGATTGTATCAGGCTGCCAGATGGAGGAGCCCCCAGTGCCTCGTCTCGCCTCTCTGACTCGGGCATTGAGAGCGAGCCCAGCTCCTTCGCCACTCAGCTTGTTCCAGGACTGCAGACTTGTGCAGGGCCAGGTGTCACTGACTCGGGCGTGGCTGCCCCGCAGCCTGAGAGGCCCCTCCTGAGCACTGCACCACGGCCTGTTCAGCAATGCTCTGTGCAAAAGCCCAGTGGCACAGCAGATATTCTCTACCCAGAGAATACCAGTGTTGTCAGCGGAGTCCAGTCCTCTCTTACTTCGATCAACTCCCTGCCTTCAGACGATGAGGGTGAAGGTTCCTCCAGGGGTTCCAGTGGAGCAGAAGTCCGAGGCAGGAAGCCTAGTGTCTTGGTGCAAGAACAGAGTGTAGTCTTCTCTGGGGATGTCACTGGCAGGCCTGCCATAGACGCGGCCTGCACATCTGACCGTACTGCAGGTGATTCTCGGCTTATAAAACCTGCCTTTGACTTGGAAGCAGACGCCAAAGTAGTAGGTATTTCCGAACTGGGACTAGAGGGAGCAGGTGGTTCTGGGGTGGTTAAGGAGTCCCGTAGTGAGCCTCATACTGCCTGCCCCTCCAGTAACTCTGCCACTAGTAGCACAGACCTGGTAAAACGTGGGATGGTAGAGAACTACTTTGGCTCATGCTCGAGCACAGATGTGTCCGAGATCAGCCCTGTAGAAACATCAGCCATCACGCTGGGAATCCAGAGTGGGCCGCAGGTCGAGGAGGACGAGGATGAGACGGAGCATGAGATGATCGAGAACGGATACTACGAGGAAGGGGACGGCTATGCTTTTGTGAACGGTGTCGCTGACGAGGAGCAAAGCGGGGATGCGGCAGCTCAAGAGACAAGTCTTCTGTTTGAACAGCTTAGCATCGGCTACCTCCACGAAACAAAGGATTTATCAAAAGCTCCCATCTGCTCCAACCTAGCATCCGGCAGCGCTGGACATAGCTCGGGAAGACCTCCCTGTCCCTCCACCTCCTTCTCCTTTAACCTGCGCTGGTATGAATGTGCACCCACGCCACAGATGAAAGCGTGAGTCATCTTGCAGTTTTTCTTACATCCCACTATATGTTATACTTTATGCAGATATTTCTCACACATCATAAATTAATATTCATCAAGCCTTTTTTTTTTTTTTAAATATAATTATACAGGTTCATCAAGGCAAAGGATGAAATGAAACAGCTAAAGCTGCCTGGCTTCTTGTATAGTGAGGTACCTGAGCTGGCCTCCACTGTGCCCTACTTCAGTTTAGAGGAAGATGAAAGCTGTGAAGAAGGCATCCATCTCATAGTCTGCGTCCATGGCCTGGATGGTAGGAAACCTTATCTTACAGTGTAAATTACTTCCCTCAGAGTCTTTCTATTAATCGAAGAAAGTATTGATGCGTTCCTTTTATTGTTGCAGGTAACAGTGCAGACCTGAGGCTTGTGAAGACTTACCTGGAGCTTGGACTGCCTGGTGCTCGTATAGACTTCCTAATGTCTGAGAGGAACCAAGTGAGTGGATAAGTCCACAGACATTATTGTCATTTGATAGCAGCCTTATTGAACTGTAACACCTTTTGTGGATTAAATACTCAATTTGTACTCTTTCCGTCGACAGAATGACACTTTTGCTGACTTTGAGCAGATGACAGATCGATTACTGGATGAAATAGTGCAGTACATTCAGATATACAACCTCACAGTCTCAAAGATAAGGTAAAATCTTGTCTACTACACAAATGTAATAGAATATTTAAAAAAAGATAAAGTTAAGTAGCAGCATGGTATATGAAATGCCTTGAAAGACATGCAGACATTTATGTAAAAAGTTTTTTAAAAAGAATGAAAATATGGTGTTACCATAGCAACCAGTTCCAGTTTTCTCTGTTTTAAAGGAGGCAAAAAAGGCAAAAAATACTGTGATTCGAAATCTATTTCACTCACTCAGCGTGTGCCCGAGGTGCATGTAAATGTTTGGTGTCTTTATGATCTCTAAGTTTTCTTCTTTTGCAGCTTTGTAGGTCATTCCCTGGGGAACCTCATAGTTCGCTCAGTGCTAACTCGGCCTCGGTTTAAATGTTACCTGAGCAGGTTGCACACTTTCCTTTCCCTCTCTGGACCTCACCTGGGCACATTGTACAACAGCTCTGCTCTGGTCAACACAGGTAAAATGCAAAACATTTAGCTGGTGGTGTAAGATTATACATCTTATCAAAGCTACCTTCAGTCCGTTAACTGCTATTCTGTCTCTGTCTACTGTGGTGAAGCCTGCTGAATAACTTTTCACTCTTTGTTTCCAGGCCTTTGGTTCATGCAGAAGTGGAAAAAGTCAGGCTCACTCCTGCAGCTGACGTGCCGCGATCACTCTGATCCTCGCCAAACTTTCCTCTACAAGCTCAGCAAGAAATCGGGTTAGCTTTGCTGTTTTTTTCTTCACCGAAGACATTCTGGGCTGTGCGTGTGGAATATGAGAATGTTGACATAATTTCTTTATTGATCTGCTTTTGAAGGTCTGCAATTTTTCAAGAATGTGGTTCTTGTCGGGTCACTGCAGGATCGCTATGTCCCCTATCATTCTGCTCGAATAGAAATGTGCAAAACTGCATTAAAGGACAAACAAACAGGTGAGTTGGAGCGGGAGTCTATGTGGGTACACTGCTGTGACAACTTATCAGGACAAGGTGTGTTGGTAAATGTCAATCTTGTAAAATTGGAGATAAGGAACCAAGTGGCAGATTGAATGCAGTTTCTTATTTGCAGTGCAGTTTGGAGTGTTTGGAGCATGACAACTATTTTTTTTAAGGGTTAGGCGTTTTGATTTTATGACTTTCTTCTCTGATATGTAAAAAAAATGACACAAAACAGGATAGGCTAATTTAGAACACAATCTATTTTGTTGACCTTTGTACAATTCAACACATTGGGTACTAATTGGACTAAAGAACATCCAAGAGGCCAAACGCTGCCCTGTTCAGCCTGTTTCACTCTTGTCTATTTTAGGTCCTGTGTATGCTGAGATGATCGAGAATCTGCTGCTGCCAGTACTTCAGAACAAAGACTGTAATTTAGTGCGATTTGATGTCATTCATGCCCTGCCCAACACAGCTAACTCCCTCATCGGCCGGGCAGCCCATATTGCCGTCCTCGATTCTGAGATCTTCCTGGAGAAGTTCTTTCTTGTTGCAGGCCTCAAGTTCTTTCAGTAGAGCGGTGACAGAATCAAACACGTGGCTGGACAAGAGGAATGTGGAGCTAATACCTCACTGCATCTAAAACTTATTCTGATTACAGTATATGGGTTATCTCTTGTTTTGAATACCTTCATGTAAACTCACTTTTCAAAGACAAACGAGCGAAATCACAATTTCTTTAATTTCACATAATGGAATCACGGTGGATACGGACTTCACCATTTTTATTTTTCTACTGCCATTTTTAACACTTGTTTTGTTTTTGTGTTTGGGAATGATTTCCCCCATTGTATGCTATAATTTCAGTGTTATTTATGTGTTTATGTTTTTACATTTAGTTACTATTTTTCTCCAAGTTATTCACTTCATTTTAGATGCTGAACTGGAAATGTAGCTGCTACGAAAATTAAACGGCTGTTTTGGTGAGCTGGCCCAAGTCAAGTCTGCACATACTGTCCTCACCATTGCTAATGTTTTTCCACCGATTTTAAGAGACACTGCATTGATTTGCACCACAACTACATTTTACAAGCTTTTGTACTGAAAATGGTCATTTGTACAAGTTACTTTTTTATCAACACTTTTCCATCATTTTTAAGGGCAAAGATTGCATTTGAAATAGGATTGTTGCTCGGACTTTGCAGCCTTGGCTTTGGTCTTAATACTTTACGCTGTTCCTTGACATTGGAGCATCCTGCACAACATTTGCCCAACCTGGTGTTGGGAGAGAAAAGCTTTGCCTACTACATAACAGCATTTTATTACAGGGGTTTTAAGCAATGATGATGATTCCGCACAAGCACATGTTGGTAGTATGAACTTGTTTTATCAAAAGTATTTGGTTGGTATCATTTGGTGATTATTTATGTGTTTAAACTGGAAAGTATTGGTTGGAATTAAAAAATGTTTCTTGGAAATTGTTTATATATCATCATACTATACCATTAAATATGCATATTATGAAGTTTGTTATATGACTTTTCTTTCTTTCTTGAGGTTCATTCAGGATCTGAAGGGTTGTGTCACCTCTGGTCTCAGAATAGCTCTAATGCGATTTCATATTTCCTGCAAATGCAATCTCAGCGGACTAATGATTGAAAGTGAGGCACCTGCAGTTTATAAAGAAAAAAATGTCCAGCCATCTTTTGTAGCAAGTTTGTATTGTTGCTGTGCTGGCCTTCTTTTCTGTTTATTGTGGCATTTCTCTCTTTTAATTTGTTTGTTTTTTGCAATAAGCCTAATGACCCTGCAGATGGCAGTGTCATCACGCCAAGATGTGTTCTTTTAAAAGCCTATGAAAATATGTGAATTTGAAGTGTCATAATTATCAATGCACCATAGTTATGATACTGACAGTATTACAATAACTTTGGAAAAGCACTTGGTATTATTCTAGGATGGAGGGAAGGAATGAGGAATGTTCTATGTGGGTTTCACTTGTCATTTCCACCGAGGCACTGTATATATATTATCCTTATCCTATAAAGGGAGTCTGAAAGCCCAAACCCAACTATTGTGTGCTGCTAATGCAGTAATTGGAAAGGTAATTTGGAAAAGGGAGACCATTTCACTGACTGATAGATGGAGGGTGTAAGGTAAAGATGGCAGATACTTGGTCAGTGTGTAGGGACACATGATTTATCTTCACATCATATTGGAAGATAAAATAATTTACCCTAGTCTCCACAGAAGCACAACTTAGACATTTAAACAATAATGGAAAAAAAAATAAACCTTCTTAAGTTTAAGAGAAGCAATTCTATTGTTTTTATCACAGCATAAAAGGGGAAAACAGAAAAACAAGACACACTAAATAATGACTGCAAATTGAATATGCATGGGGCTGTAAGGTACCTTTAATTATTCCCTCTTTCTTTTTACCTTTACATCCCCAAGCATAATCCTCTTTGAAAAGATCTTTTTACAGCTTTACAGTTGTGTTATTTAGTGTCAATGTGAGCCAGAGTAAAATTATGGGAAATTTTGGTCACACTTTTACACTCAATTTTGATACCCTCGTTGATTTTTACAAAACAAATAATTTCCAAGTCGAGCCCAGAAAACGATCGAGTGTATACAAAAGTGAAACACATGTGTTTAAGATTCTGGTTCATCATTACAAAAGCTGCATTTGTTAGGCTAATTGATTTCCAGAAAGCCCTGATGGTTCCCGTCACCTAACAGCGAGGGGCCCAAACCGTCTGCACGATTCCTGTTTTGGACCTGTAATTAGCACGAGATCGCTATACCAACACAATACACGGGGAGGCATTTGAGTTTAGAACTGTATTGAAATACATTGTAATGTGTATATTCGGTCTGTATGACGAAATGTCTTCTTTCTTAGTTAATACAAATGTGCTAAAACTCAAATGATTATCGAACAGAAGATTAAAATAGTGCGAACATTTCCGACAAGAATCCGATCCCTCCAGAACACCCCCACAAGTATCTTGCATGGTACGGCTCAATCGTTAGGCGCTCCACTCTGGTTGAAGAAGAAGTTACAACACGCAGTGGGGAGGGGGACGAACGAGCCACTATCATCCACACTTCTATCATTTAACCGGATAAATAAGAAGATTGTTTGTCTGAACAAGCTTTGAAGAAAGTTGAGACAAAAAACTAACTTTTTGGCCTCGTTTAACGTCACGGTAAGTAACGTTAACTCATTGCTTCATACCTAGCTGCTGAATGAGTAGCCAAAGTTAGTGATGCACTTGTTGCGTGAGTTCGTTAATGCTACCATCCCATCCCACCCAACGCACTTTACCCAAGAAACTGTTCGTGTTACTACGTTTGGGAGTGAACTTTCAACGTTGAAATGATTGTGTACGGGTTCTAAAAATCTCCTGCTTCTTTTCTGAAACTTGGTATCTCACTCATAAATATGTATTAATTAACAAATTGACACAATTAGGTTAGCAGCTACTAGCTTAAAGTTATATGGTGACGTAAATAACATACCAGGCGACTATGAGCAGAGACAAAAACTGAAGTTTAACGTTAAATACACCTTTTAAATCTCCCACAGCCTGAGGTTTTTCTGTAGTCCAGTGCCAAAGATTACATTCTCTAAATGACTCATTGATTTAAATCTGCCTGTCAGGGCTCTGAGTCAAACCTTAAGAAACGCACAGCTCCCCCCAGTCACTGAAAGGCTGGCTATTGTTTTCAAGTGAGATGAGTGTAACTGGGTTTCCCCTGTTTATTCACATGCCCCCCTCTCAGTTTATTCCTTTATGGTTTTAGCGGGCAGTGAGGATCCCAGGCAGTGCAGAGGGATGTTTTTCCAACAGCCAGCAGTGTGCTCAGAAGTGGGGATTATGACAGCCTTGGAGGGGGAATTAAGGCATACAGATGGCTGCTCTCATGTGATGCCAGGTTCCACCTTGGTCAGCAACAAGGGGGTAGTCTGCAGACGTCTGCCGACACTGTTTGGTCTGATCGTGAACTTGTTTTTGAGGGAGGGTGCAGGGAAGACTAGTATAGTTTTTTATACACCTGGTGATACTCTGGGATTGTAGCTGAGGAAGCTTGGTATGGTTTCACCTCACTAGTTACTATGGACTTCCCCAGTTGTTTGTTGTTATTTCAGGCATATTTTGGTGTAATATGGCAGCAATGAAAACTCACTGATTATTCTTTTAAGCATTTGTGTGTTTGATCTGTATCATTTATCACAGGCTATTTGTTGTAAATAAATTCTGTGTGATAAGTTGGACTCAATTGAAACATCAGTGTGCATTGAAAGTTATCGTATCTATTGTCCATGGTATGGTTTTCCAACTGAGCACTTAAGTCACATTTATATTGCATTCGACTTAAATTGGGATAAAGTCTTCAATATCAATAAAAAGGGGAAAATCGTTAGACATTGCATTGCAAGTATAGTTCAAATGTCTAAGCAACTTATTTCCTGAACAAGTATTTTAGATATTGTTATGTCTAGTATAAAACAATTCTCAGATTCAGGGCAGATCCAAAAAAAAAAAACCCCTAAAAACAATAAGACCATCCATGGTCCTGCACAAAACATTTTTCTCTTTAAATCTGTCTCTGTTTTCATTGTCATTGTTACACATGTTCAAACAGTGCCCAGGTACAGTACATAGACCAACTAGAATAAAGAATTACAACACTCACAGGCATTTATTTTAGTTAAGAGGAGCTCAGAGACACTCAAAGTAGACTGAAGATTGAAGAATTGTTTATAAGTTGTGAGGTGAAAAACAACTTGGGTCTGTTTTTCTATCATATGCTCCAGTGTCAGTGAGTGTAAACCTACAGTATAGCTTGACTCTGTCAAAAACAAGTCAGATGTTGAAGCTACTGGAATTTCAGGTTCTTTGAACTGACTGTTTGCACTGACACACAGATGTGAGTGAGGCTGTGTTTGAACATGTTCATAAATCATATTTGGTGAGACAAATGTGTTTCTCTCTCAGTCAAGATCATTCACTTATCTGTGGTTGCCACAACTTGTTTTCTAGCTGGTGGCAAAACCTATACAATATATAATTTTCTCAGCCTGCTGCATCTGACGCTTTTAAACAACATATCGATGTATTTCAGCAATATGTTAAAAGACAAAAGTATGACGCAAGAAACAGCGGTTTGTTTTCTGCACACAACAATGCTATGTTTTTGCAGGCTGCTTCAGTTAGGGATCATTTGTTTTCCCTGAATTTTTTTTTTTTTTTTACTGGGTAGTGCAGGATTATAGGGGATCAGAGTCGGCGCGCGGCAGTAATTAACCTGATTAATTGATCCTGAGACGTTAATCAGATGAATCTTGTACCAGTTGGGGCTTGGGGTCGGACTTCAGGTGAGCCTTGGTTGCAAACAGACTGTCCCCTTCCATTGTGGACCAATTGTTTTCGTCATTTAAGCAGACTCTAATAAGACACTTGTTGCTGTAATTATGATTGCAAAAGAAAACTGTTTTTACAAGGATTATCTGGTTGATTGTTTCCAGTTAATGACTGTTGTTAGGATTAGAGTATCTAAGCTCATTTTATTTTGTTTTTCAATTATACACTTTTGCATTTGCTGCAGCGTTTGCTGATGATTTGGATCAAGATGCTTTTCGGGTACACCAGCTTATGTCTTTGCTTGAGCCATTCCATTTTTTTTTGGAAGATCAATCTGGAAGATAATTGTGGTGATGCTAAAGCATTTGTCCTTTAACCCCGCAGAGGGGACAAGCCTTATTGAGCCAATCTTGTTTATGGGATAACGGGAGACATCCATGCACTTCGTCTGAGTTATAGGATTGTTTTTGCTTTGATTGGCAATGTGCTGATATCAGTGCACATTGTTACATGTAGCAGTTCTTTGTACATTTACTGGAAGAGTTTGTCTTATTGTTATATAACTTTCAGTTTGGTATCAGTTTACACTTTATACAAGAGCTGATAATCTGTTTTAAATCCTGTTCTGCTGCATTCATCATTCACATTGAACTGTTGTTGGATCAGTCTTTTTAGTTTCTTTGCTTAAATCACTCCTATATTGTCTATCGTTTTAGATGCAATATGGACAAGTTGCCCTGGGACAGATAAAAAAGTGACAGAAGAAGCAAAAGAAGACTGAAGGAGTTTCACTGTGAGTAAGTAATTATCACAGGCTTACACAAGACATCATGTCCACCTCGATAAAGCAGGAGAGAACCATTTGTGTTCTCCTCCCCAACAAAGACCAGCTGGACATCACTATCGGGGTGAGTGTTAACATATCTCTAGCTGTCCTCTTGGTCTTTACAAATGGTCAAACTGTCATGTCAAATTATCATGTCAGTATTTGTAGTTTTGGCACACTGTGAATGCATATTGAACTCCGATGTCTTTGTCTTTCCGCCTGCTCCAGCTGAAGTCCACAGGGCAAGATGTTTTTAATCGTGTGGCAGAGCTTCTTGGCATCAAAGAGCTGCACTTCTTTGGCCTCACAGTGGTGAAGGGTAAGTCCACTCACTGACCCCTCAACCTCTCAACCTGAAAATGTTCACATCAGAGCACATAGCAGTATTGTCAGAAGACTGACACTGACAAACATGCAGTTCTCTTACCACAGTTCAGCAGTGAATCAGTTGGTTTGTAAACAGGAGCGTCATTGTTTGGATTATGATTTATGGCAGGGCTTTGTGGTGCTACTCTTTTGGCAGCACTTGTTTATGTTGTATTGAGGAAAATGTTTTCAGCCAAAAGGCGCCGGAGCTAAAAAAAAAAAAAAAAAAAAAATGTATTTCTGCCCGCCCAGTCTGCATAATTGAATGGTGTAATCCACTTCAGCTATTGAACAAAGTTCTGAACTTTCTGTTTCCTTGCGTTCCCGTTCTTTCTTTGTACAAATACGTTGAAATGCCTCAGTAATCTTGTGTGGCTCACCACTTGAACAAGCAGCCTTTTGTTTTTGTGGTGTTGGTTCAGCGATCACTTAGGCCTGGATTCCTGCAATATTAACTTCATTAAGCCTGGAATGCACCCTTGCATTCCTCCTCTTCACCGAGGGGAGGGATGGATTGATGATGGGAAGAGGAGGGTGGGAGTGATGGGGAAAGGAGGTAGGGGGACTCGTCATGATGACACAAGCTGCCCTACTCAACCCTTCAATGAAGGATGAGAGGTGAAGGAGTTGGAATGAGTCAGACAGAGAACAAGACAGGCTGAAAGGAGGGATGGATGGTTAAAGGAGCGAGTTGTGAAACAGCTTGTAGGGCATGATTAGGCTGCACGAAGTTGAACAAAAGCGATAAGGTGGATCAAATAGAGAATGCCCATGTCATGACTCATAGGACCAGGCTGGGAAACATTCGACATCCTCTTTTTCAGCACAGGTTGCAAACAGCTGTTAAAGCCGTCAGTTTAAACAAATTCCACCTGTTTTCAATAAATCAACATTGCATTTTGTTGAGGTTTATTTTCAAGTGATTGCATGATAACTCAATAGACACATGTAAAGATAAAAGTTATCATATGCCAAATGCATCTACCCATCCCTTCTCTAAGACTCCAACTAATGATTATTTCATGACTAATCAGTCATTTAGCCTGTTAAAGGTGAAAAATGCTCATCACAATTATCCTAAAACCCGAAGTGGCGTCTTCAAATTGCTTCTTTTTTCCA
The DNA here is from genome assembly GCA_903131615.1 of Diplodus sargus. Taxonomy (NCBI): domain Eukaryota; kingdom Metazoa; phylum Chordata; class Actinopteri; order Spariformes; family Sparidae; genus Diplodus; species Diplodus sargus. Next base: position 5,184,844 of record CAEMYA010000046.1, on the reverse strand, counting down.
ACCAACAGTCCAGAACCCAAAGACTGATTTTTTTCCAGAAAAATTAATGGATTACCAAAATTGATGGCAACTGATTTTATTTTTATTTTGATCGACTTCGAAAGAATCGACCAAATGTTGTGGCTCTAATCTTCATGCTTTTACAGAATGTTAAACCAACAAAGCTCCTGCCAGCAGTGTTTGTCCGGTGCTGTCATGCTACCACATGAGTTAAAGAATGGATAGATTAACACTAGCATTGTTGGCATTAGCTTCCAACTAGACCCATTCACAAATGGAAGAACAAGAGCTTTTTTCTCTCCCCTAATGAATCCCATTGTTGGGTGAATTTTGCGCTTGGTTGCATCAGTGTTTTGTTTGCTTGCTAACTGTCTGCTTGTTTCCTGATTGTGCCTCTCCCTCCCAGACAATGAGCACATATTTTTAGACATGGAGGAGAAACTGACCAAGTACTTTCCTAAGGAATGGAAACAAGATTCAGTAAAGGTACGGCAGCATGTTGAAAAGGGCAACACATTTTTAAATGAAGTAAATTAAAAGCATTATTCTGTGACCCCACCAAACTAATTTGTCAGTTAATTGGGAGGCACAGTTCAGTGGCCTACATGCCAAAACGTTTCATTTAGCATGACAAAAGATGCTGACACACACAAGATTTCTAACCTGTCTCCTTCTGTGTAAAGGGACTACAGAAGAGACCGCTGCCTCTAGTGCTCTTCCTCAAAGTGCAGTACTACATAGAAAATGGCAGACTCCTTTGGTATGTCCTTCTTTATATGATGTATAAGCATCCTCTTCGCATCCATCTTTGTCCTCCTTTCTGACATCTTTTTGTGTCCATCCCTCTCTTTTTTTCCTTTTGGTTTGTGGTACCAGTGAACGAAAGGCACGGAATCTCTACTACTCTGACGTGCGGGAACGGGTGCTTCATTCTGAATGTCGTCAGCAGGAGGAGGTGTACTTCCAGCTGGCAGGTTACGCCATGCAGGCTGACCTCGGTGACCATCCCCCGCCCAGGGAAGATATGGAGATCACTCCTTACTTTGAACCCAAGCTGTACTTTCCTCCCTGGGTAGGTGTAACTGTGTAGAGAATAGTAATTTAAATCTTTACTTGATGAGCAGTTTAAATGCTTTTGATTTTCATATATTTCCTTTTTTCTTTTTATAGATTATAGCTAAGCGTGGCGTAAACTATCTCCTCTGCCATGGGCCCAAGGTGCATCAGGAGCTGTGGGGCATGTCTACTCGTGATGCCATCCTGCTCTTCATCAGGGAGTCGTGTCGGCTGGAGGATGTACCCGTCACGTTTTACAGACTGCAAAAGGTCACAAGTCAATTTAGTATTTCTGAATTAGTTGGTTGAATTAAACTTTGTAAATGTAAAATAAGAAATTATTATTTAGACTGGTGGGTAAAGGAATTTGTTCTCAGCTATTTTTTAACTTACAGCCTTCCCTCTGACTGGAACTGTCTGTCCGCTGTTTTTCCCAACACAATTGCTGTTAATTTGGCTTCATTTGAGCTGTGCTGAACAAATGACTGTGGGGCCATTACGTAACTCACCCATCTATTCCAGTTAATTGTCCTCCCCATTGCAAAATCACTCCTCTACTGAGTGATATTTTGAAGGCTGGCCGATCCATTGCGTAATATGCTCCCTAAGCAACCCAATTTTTCCCAGTGAACTGGGCGAGGGGCTCAGCTGTGGAGTAGCTATCTTATCTGAACCGCTCAGATGCCTCTCTGACATCTCATCATTCATTTGTCCAGGACAAAAAGGCCGAGAGAGGAACGGCGTTGCTCGGTCTGACCCTGCGAGGAATGCAGGTTTATCAGGTGCGTGCATGTGTGAGTGTGTTATTAATGCAGAGTGTTGTATGCGTCAACACATACGCACATGAGAGTGAATCTGCGTTGGCTCAAAGATTCAGTCTTTGTATCTGTGGCGCTATAAAACCTCTGACTAGACGTGTGAGGAATGTGTGGGATTGCCACCAGCAGCAGTGCAGCAGGAGATAGGAGCTGTCTGCCATGCCCGTCAGTTGTTTGATCTGTCCATCAGGGGCCATCTGGGGGGGATTAGGGCCGCAGGCCTGGCTGATTAAAGAGCCAACAGACCGTGAGATACCTTGAGAAGCTCTTGGCCTCTTTGCCAAGTCCAGATGGTTCCTGTGAACAAAAAGACAATTGATTATTGATCATTAAGTTAAAAAAAAAGTCCAAATAGATTACACATCTAGAAGTCTATGATGCTTTTTTTCAAAAACAAAAGCACACAAACATTTGAGCTATTTCTTCAAATTAAATGTGTTTTGTCTTCACAGGAGGTGAACAACATTCGACAGATGCTGTACGACTTCCCCTGGACAAATGTGGGACGTCTCACCTTCCTGGTATGCACACTGCACATTTCTATTCTGTTAAGATCAGGTGGAATCATTAGCTATGTACACTAAATATAATATGTCGCCCTATTCAGGGGAAGAAATTCGAGATCCAGCCAGATGGCTTGCCATCAGCCAGAAAGCTGGTTTACTACACCGGCTCTTCGTTCCGCTCTCGCCACCTCCTCCTGCACCTGAGCAACAGCCATCGCATCTACAGGAGCCTCCAACCTGCCCTCAAACACCTACGCCAGCTGGAGGAGAGCGAAGGTAGGGGAGGGAGAAGTTAATACGAGGACAAGATTAGTATCAGTGATAATTAGTTTGGCTTGGGGCCGCTTGTACTCAGCAGAGAACTTTAGTTCAATGCATAACTTAAAAACTTTTTCCTGAAACAAAGAATCAAAGAGTTCCTGCTCAATAAACATGTCTTTAGCACAGTAGGTGTTTCAATATGTGGTATTTTATAGTTCTGTGGTACTTTTGAAAAAATGCTAATAGATTTCTGCTGGATACACTTAATAAAATGCATGCTATAATATAAAAAACATAATTCATGCTCCTTAATTGAAAGTGGTGTGTTTAAAGGTCTAAATTTAATAGTATAAATTAATAAATAAGCAATGAGAATCAATAGGTCATCGATCAATAAACCTTAATGGGTGACACTGACGATAGCTCTGTAGTGCAGTGTCCAGATAACCCATGACAACCAGTATTCTCTGTATGTCTTCAACACAGATGACCCTAGTTTCTTTAGATGATTCATATTATGCTCTTTTATTAATTTCAGAGAAAAAGCGATACAGAGAGTCATATATCAGTGATGACTTGGACTTGGACCCACCAGGCAGTGAGAGCAGCCCTGGCCTCTCCCGACACTCCACCAGCAGCTCTGGAATTGAAGCTGACGCACGCCAACACAGCATTTCCACAGAGATGGCCTCCATGGAGGAAGAAGGTCGGCGGCGAGCAGAGAAGTGTTTTAGCTCAGCAACCAGCCGTGGAAGCTCTTGCACCTCCGGGTTTGATGCAGGCAGTAAAGCTCGAATGGAAGATGAAGGGTGGCAAGAGGAAGGTGAGAGGATTTTTATACGCTAACTTCTGGACGTTTTAAACGGTCCATCTGTATATTTGATGGAGGCAACCGGGGCTTTATTTGCTGATGTGATGGTTAGTTATTAGACATGAAAGCAGACATGTGCCCATGCTGATCTTGTGATAAATGTGCTGTTTAAGTCTGTACTTCCTCGGGCTATACTCATGCTGCAAAACATGCTGCTTGTGAAGATGTAATTTTCCCACATGTTTTATGCCTAATCTTCTAATTTTAACTTGTTGTTCTGTTGCTCTCTTAAATGCATATATGCCCCATAGCAAATGACTAAAACGTTTTCTCAGATTTTTAGTAATCAGAATATACCTTTTTTTTTTTTTTTTTTACAGAGATAAAGGCTGATATTGTAAATCCAAAGGGGGTTTTTGTGGATGACACTGATGAGATGTTCCAGCTGGCTGATCTTCTTGAAGGAGTGTCAGTGGATTGTGCAGAACTCCCCTCCGAGACTAACTCATCAGGTATTAATAATTTCATTGTGACATGCATACGGATATTGTGTAAAAAAGATTTTACTTGTTCTCGACCCACCAGCAAAAAAAAAACTTTGATTTCTGAAACCCTGTCTTTTTGGCTGTACAGAAAGCAAAGTATGCCCTGCAGACAGTGATGAAAATCTCAGATTACGTAATAAGGATATGTTAAAACAGGTCGGTTGTCTGACTTCTTCTGCCTTCTTTTTGTTAGTCTCCTTTAGTTTCCCTGTGGAACTTACTAACCTTGTTTACCTCATACCTTCTGTTTTAGGTGATGAAAGCTAGAGCACAAGTTTGCGTGGATCGACATAGCCACAGTCTAGATGACGTACGTCTGTTTCCACCTCCGGCACCCCTGGGGACGACGCTGCCACCTGATTCCTCCCACAGTTATACGTTTGGGCTCCCAGATGCCTCAGCAAACACAAAGACCCCTGTTGATCACAGTCTTTACCCCCTTTTGCACAGCCAAAACAAACCTTCCTTCTACGGCCGCAGGTCTACCAACTGTCTCTCACTGGACATGTTGGGTGACGAACAGTTCCTGGAATTCATACTTTGAGCACGTCAGGTGCTGATGTCAACAAATAGGCCTGTTCTCTTCCTCTACTTACAGTGCAACTTAACTTGTCCGTTGCCTACACATGAATGTCTTGGTGTTTTCTATGTGTTGATGATGAAATTGAGGAATGTGTGCGTACAACTGCAGAGACATTATTGAAAATGACAGGACTGTTCATTCCTCTTAGCAAAGCTGCAGATTAGATGACAGATCTAATTATGCAACATTTCATCAGTACACAGAGCATATTTATTAATGTTGTATATTCTGTACATACTACTTGCACTATTTTTTTATGACATTTCATCTTCTCTAAGCAAAAACATTTTGAATCATATTTGTTTCTCTTTTGTAGAGTTCATGCTGTTAAACATTCTCTGAAAAGTCTGAATGTCAGTAACATTTTACATTAAGAGATGTTTTAAAATTTTTATGGTGTTCATAAGATGGGACTTCCTTTCCTTGCCATTAGCCTATTTGCTAATGTAACCACTAAGATTTCCTTGTTTTATTCAGGAAAATCTTCAGAAGCCATGGTGCTCATGTTGGTATATCCTAGTCCTCTTTTTAAATCACATTTTATCATATACTCTATTTTTGCATAGTGTGTTCACCATGCTTTTCCTATTAGCCCGAGGTGGAAAACCGAACCTCTTTACAGCTGGTAATGTATTCATCCAAAGCTACCCGTCTATACTCCTCCCACTGTCACAAGTACAACAGAAAAGTATTATTTGTAAAGCACTATTTCTGTAACCAGTTTATACTGAATCTGCAGTATTTTTGTATTATGTAACCCCCAAACAAAGAGCCTTTCTTTTTTTTCATTATCACTATATTAATTAGTATGCAAAAGAACCCATATGTTCAGTATCCAGTATGAACTCCCTGGGAAAGATTGTCAGTCATGAAACACAGAAAACCTTTACTCAATGCCAATAATGTATAAACAATTGTCAGTGATAATTGACAATATGAACATTTATTTTTATCTAAAGCAATGTTTGTTTTTATAATAGTGAAAAATAAATTTCTTAATGCCACTAAATGAAACCATGTCTCTTTATCTTTGTACTGTTGCACCAATATAATGTAAATGATCTGTTTACATTTGAAATCCATTTAATATTTTTGATGTATTTACTTATTTAAACAACATACATTATGAGTCTGCACAACAAAACTGGTATATTTGTTTCAATCTGTGCGCTATTACCTTACTCACTGCCACTTCTCGCGAGAGTTTGAGGATGACGTTTACGGAAGTTTACATTCCGCTTGGAAAACGTGCTGCTCATGGCAGCCTGAGTAAAGCCGGTTAACTTCTCAGCAGCGAAGCAGCTTCAAAATGAACTCTGTTTTAATAAACGCGGTATTGTCCAGCTCTCCTGACTACGGCCTTCTGTTCGAGTCTCTGTCCTGGTCGAGTGACTCGTGGCCGGGGACTGAGCGGGTGGAGGCGCTGACAGCCTTCATTGAAGGACTCGGGACACTTCTCTCCGACTCGGACTCGACTCATTTGTCAGCTACGAATAGAAAATCTATTAAAAGTAAGATTGAGTCGGTGGTTTTGACTCGGTGTCTGCCTCTTCTCTCTAAAATATCAGCCGAGGCCGGAGACATGCGGTGCAGGGAGAGCACCGCTGCTGCCTGCCGTCTTATGAGCGTCTGTGTCCCGCTGTGTGACGAGGCGGTGCCGGGGCGGGTAGCTCTGTCTGTCCTGCCGTCGCTCCAGCTGTCAGAGGAGGAGGTGTCCCGTCCTGGACGATTCAGCGTGGAGGTTGCCAGTGAAATCATGGCTGCTCTCATACCCTCTCTGTCAGCTGATGAACAGATCAGGCTCACCATCCTGACATCTGCCCTGTCCTGCATCAAAACACTGCCTGATGCTCTGGTCTCCAAAATCACAGTCAGGCTTCTCTTGACCCTCCTGAACTGCTGCAGCGGTGAGAGGTTGGGAAGCATCCTCAAGTTGATCTTGGATGATCTGTGCGCCTGGCACCCCGCTGAGCGCACAGCTGTGGTCACAGAGCGGACGCTGCTGTGTTTGACCGCCCTGTCAGACCATCTGCTGAAGCCTCGCAGCCTCCTCTCCCCCTGTGACCCTCGTCCGTACCTGCAGTTCTGGATGATGGTTCAGGATGGACTGACGCACAGGGACGGTGTGTCACGCAAGAGGGCGTTGTACCTGCTTAAAAAGTGCGTGGCCCTGTCAGAAGAGGAGGGACTGGACTGTCCAACATCTCCATCGGTTGTTGCAGACGAGGTCTTGTTCAGATGGGCCCCCAACAGGAGCAAGCTGCTCAGAGAGTTCTGGGAGGATTACGCGCTGGTGATGGAGACGCTGGAGGAAAACCAGGTAGAATCCCTCGACTGTCGGTTTGCTGTTCAAGCAGACCGATGAATCAGTCGGCCGAGATTGGCCTACAATAGATTTATCAGAGATGTATGTCATTAATATCTGTGTAAAAGGTCAAAAGGTCCAGCATATTATTTCCTGTTTCTCCATGATAACGAGTGGAATTTTATTTGTTTTCCGCAGATCACGACTCGTTTGTCATTGTTATCATGACGTACAGCTCTGTAATGTTGCTTGTCTCTTTCCCTCAGGTTCATGTCGTCCGGCCCGTTCTTAACAGAATAGACACGTTGATCCAAACAACAGTGAATGACAGTCAAGGTAACAGCACAACTAGGCAAATTATTAGGGTTTTGTTCTTGTCGTTGTTTTTTTAGTGAATGTTTGGAAAGATTTATTTATTCTCTACCCGTTATCAACAAATTAGGTACGCATTTCAGACATTTCTGGCTCACCTCCTTTATTTTTCCATGAATAAAAGGGGCTAAAGTGATCATGTGGACCTGTCATTAACAGTGGACTATTTCCTCAACACACTTTCCCTTGTTGTCCAGTCACTTGCGTTGAAAGTTTTCAGTTTCAAAAAAAGTCAGAGTCATCCATCCATTGCAAACTTTATTCCCTTGAAAACAGCGTCTCTTCCCTGTCTGTGCTGCAGCCTCAGGTCAAGACCTCCTCCACCCCTCCTGGCTGCTGTGTGTGTACCAGCGGATGTTCCACAGTGAGAATAAATCCTTGATGAGAGAGGGAGTGTGTCATCTGCTCGAGCTGCGGGTCCTGCAGCAGCCAGAGTTTGCTGTGGCCTTTTCTCAGGTGCGGGCTCGGACACGGTGCGCTCGGTGCTGTTTTGGCAAAAAAAAAACACGGATAACTTGTGCATTAACGTTTGCTCTCCCTCTTCCTTGGCTTCTCAGTTCATCGTCGGCCCTTTTATGGATGTTCTGTCCGAAACGTCGCTCTTCTACAGGTGAGGGGTTGAAATCAACAAGCACATAAATTAACGTACTTAAGAAAAGTGGCTTTTTACTCCAGTCCTCATTAACCCATCATCTGTCCACATGTAGGTCAGTTGGGCAGAGTGTAGGAGACTGTCCTGAGCTCGGGGCTAAACTCCAAGTCTTCATGGCCACCTTCTTCAGCAGCCTGCCTTCAGAGCACAGAGGTGCTAAAAACACAGAGAATGTCATGCTGACTCACTTCTCATTACCAAAAATACCCCGAGCATCTCTTGACTCCACTGTTCCGATTGTTTTCAGGCGGCATGCTGCTGCAGATGATCCAGCAGCTGTGCTCTCAGCACTGGTGTGCGGTGCCCCTCCTCTTCCTCTCCATGGCCCTATCCAGACTCCCCACGGGTCCGTTGCTGGGAGTCGAGGGCCTCACTGCTCTCAGGTACCTCATCGTGCTCGCTGTGTTGTAGCTGGCGGTGCTTAATGTGGCGGCCCGTTTGAATGTGTGTTGTGTCGCAGGGAGGTGCTGCGCTCCACCATGATCACGCATCAAGTCCTGCTGAGAGGTGCTGCTCAGTGCTTCCTGCTCGATAGCTCGCTCCACCTCACAGACGTGGTAAGAACACACATTCCTGTGCATGATATGAAAACAATGACAATATCATGTGATTGATGATGAGTTGATGGTCAAAATATTTAGAAAGAATGACCATTTTGTTCATCAAGGACGCCTGAAAGTGAAATAACCTAATAATTAACCTCCACCGCAAATGACTGAATGAGGCTCAGTGGGATGTTTGCTCAACAACGCCACGGAGGACAGCATCAAAACTGGACTGCAATTTAAAAGCATACCACGCAGGATTGTTTTTTGTTGTCGCTGTTTGTCAACACGCCATCCAATTCTGGCCCCACCTTCCCCGCTCAACGGGCAAGAGACGGAGAGAATGAGAGAGGGAGCAGCAGTGGCCGAGTCGGCTGGAGAGTGAATGAAGAGAGGGAGAGGCGTTGGCGAGAACAAAGATGTGAATCAGCAAAATTAAAGGGCACTTCCGATGGTTTCAGGGCGGTTGCTCAGCCCCGCCCTCAGTTCGAGCGGACGCACGGATCAGCAGATAAAGAACGCGGAGTGTGAGACAGTGATGTAACTTGGGTCACGTTGTTTCTTTTTGTCCCAACCTCACGCCCTGCATGTTGTTGTTGACATACCACACTACAGAGGGAGGGATCTCTGCTTATGCAGACACTGCCTCGCACTTCTCGCAGGTCATAAGTGATGATCGAGAGGGGCTACAGGCACCACATGTGTCTGTGCATTATTTTTGGGGGTAAAATCCTGCATTGTACACCTGTTTAAATGAATACCTCTGACAGTCTGAACCATAACCAAACACTGAAATCTCTCTTATGATGTAAACCTAAACTATCTCATTGCAGAGCGCAGTGACCCTAGATGATGTTTTTAGTTTCCTGATGGATTTTCGTGCAGACGAGTCACTGTGTCGAGGCACACTGATCTGGAATCAGGTACGCTGTATTAAATGCTTCGGAAGAAACCTAAAAATGTAGGTTAAATTGACACATTAGGGGAGTTGTACGCCTGATTAATTGCTACCTTACGTCTTTGTGATGACATTGCAGACGTGCTCCTGGCTACTGGACAATGAGGGCAGTTTCAAGACAATGATTCTGGGTGCAGACGCCACAAAGAAGGAAACTGTAAGAGGCTATGTTCAAAGCGAGATCCACAACTATCTTCGAGTACCAGCGAGCACAGGTACGGCTGATGGGACTGTGAGACAGTCATTGTTAAATCTGTAGACACTATCATTTAGGTTACACTTGTAGGAGATTAAGTCTGTGTCCCTGTTCCTCAGGTCACACTGAGAGGTTGCCTGACCCGAAAGAGGCTGATAAGTTAGCCAGGGCCATTCTGCTGTGCGTGGACATGGAGGGGAGTCAACCCGGGGCAGAGATCGGTAACACTCTGGAGACATTACTGTCTCCGCTGCTGGACACCCTGAGCAGAGTCAGCACCAATATCTACTTGCCTGTGCGCAAGAGTGACAAGAGCCTGCAGCTCGTGCTCCGACTGTTCCAGCTCGGGAGAACGGCAAGCTGTCAGCATGCTGGAAAGCAGCAAGGTTTGTAAAGATAACACTGATTCATTGTTATAGCTGTCGAGTCCATCCTTGTGCTTCTGCAGTAGCTGGACTCATGTCTTGCTTTTTTTTTTTTTTTTACCTTAGATTGAGATCTGCTTATTGAGTGCGATCTAATATTAAAGACACATATTTATAGTCCCACTTTATTGTTTTATCTAGGATTTTTTCTAGAAATCGTTTACAAGCTTTGATGTAGAAAAAAAACTTTTCAATGCTCCATTTTAGTTCCTGTCCCTTTAATGTCCTCCTTTGATTTGATTGGTCAACTCTCAAAGGCCTGAGCAGGCACCGCCCACTGTGTTTCCGCAACTGCTCTGTCTGTGTTTTTGTGCCCACGGCTGTGCCTGTATCGTTGTGACATCACAACCTTATGGAAGTCCAGACGCAAATCACCCTTTATATAATTATCTGATCTTTGATACTGAGATCACAGATTTAGTAACAGATTTAGTCTTTTTTCATTTCAGAAAAATTAAGCCAAATTACCTTCATAACATCGTTTGGTTTAGCCAGGCTTCAGAAATTCTGATCATCATAATTTAGTCGTAGAACAAATCCTGGCGCTCATTAAAACTTAATTCCCTCAGTGCTGTGCTTATTAGCTGTCATGCTTAAACGGCTCAGGAGTGTGTGACATTACTACTTTTGTCTTGCAGTGGATAACTTGATGGTGGCCATGGAGACGCTAATTTTCAAAGTTGTCGATCCGATCCAGGAATTTATCCTGAGGCGGCTGTTTGGGGAGCTGCAGGAGGTAAACAGCAAATGCGAGCAAGTCACCGTCGCTCCAATTAACAGAGACACCTCTCGTAGTTCAGCTCTGATTTGTGCGTGTGCTTTCTTTTTTTTTTCTTTTTTATTAT
>CAEMYA010000046.1:5135463-5150932 GCA_903131615.1 Diplodus sargus | reverse complement strand
GTTATACTTTGTAGAGAAAAAACAGAAACAATTTGACATTTTACTTAATTTATTCAATTAGTATAAAGGTTAGTCATGGATGTGTTTCATCTTCCCAAATTCTGGTTTAAAGGTGACCTTTTATGCTCCCCCCCCCGTTTTTTCCTTTCCTTTAGTTCTTGGCCATGTAAAAGACCTTGTTAGTCCACACCAACAGAAGCTCCTCTCTCCCACAGAAAACATTGCACCTGAAACGCCTCATCAGATTTTGCTCTGTTGTCGTTAGTGTTGCTGGGTCAGGCATGCGTGAGCTGACCAATCAGAGGAGACTGGGGACTCAGGAAGGGGGACCTTAAAGAGACAGGAGCTAAAACAGAGGGGGAATACAGTAGTGCAGCGCTGGACAATATGAGAAAACTGATGTGTTTTGGAGCATTGAAGCATGTAAACCTATTCTAGTCGTAACCCACAACAAAATGACGAACCTGAAATATAAGCATCATATGTCTTCTTTATGTCCGCACTTTATCTCCGTCTTGAAGAGGTTTAAGTCCACACATATTTCAAACAGATGGAACTGCTCTTAAATAAAAGCAGACGGTCAAACACTATTGGCCTGACAGTCGATTTGTCACACTCGATGTAATGTGAGGGAGAAAGTGAAACCGTAACATAATGCATCAGTATCAAAATAAGTGATTGTGATCCTGTCCACTCTTCTATTTGAAGTGTTCTTCCCCGAGTGAAAAAACAGCAACACTGCATTTTTTTGAGGCACTCTGACTGCTGCCGTTCACGTTGTTCTTCGAGTTACACGGTTTATCCCAAAAGCATCTGGCCCCCGCGAAAGTGATGAAGCGGCAATAAATGAGGAGTGACAGGTAGCACATTGGTCTTGCCGGATGCTGAGGAGCGCGGGGAGCTAAGTCTGCACTAAAATAAACACACTGCTCACACTGTCTTTATAAACACGACACCGACGCGCTGACAATCACACGAAAGTCGATCATCTCTTCATTACAGATTCCTGATACGCCACCCTCAAATCCAACTCAATAACAGTTTGTGGTTTGTTTCTGCTTTGTTGTTGAACTTGAGGGACGTGTGATTTTGGAGCGATCCCAACGTCCACAGTGACACACACACAGAGACTTTGATGAGCGCTTCCCGGTGAGTCAGCGAGGGGTTAGGACTGACCCAGTGGTGAAACGTGAAGAGCATGCGGGCTCTCTCGCAGACATTTTGAGGCCTTTATGGCCACTTTTTCGTAAGTTTGCATCCCTGCAGACTTTGCCTGAGGGAATCACCCACAGCTCATGGTGCTGTAAAGTTATATACAGGGTTATCAGGGGAAAAACAATGAACAAACAATGATATCTTGATGATGGCTCTCTTGAAAACCCAATTAATATTGAACATTTCATTCACAAAAAGATTTGTTTTGTATCACTACCTAAGATCTGGCCTTTTCTCCAAAAACTGATTTTCTACCTCAATCCCTCAGTTGATCAAAAAATGCCCCAAACCCACAACATTAAGGGAAATGTTGCAAAGTGTTGTCCCTTTTCTATTTATACCATTCCCACCCCCTTATAGCCTCTCTCGTTCAAACACATGCCAGGTGACATCAGCTAAGTCTGTGAGGGTTTTAGCGAGAACATTCCTTGGGTTGAGCCTGGCACTGAGGTTATGAAAGACTTCCAGCTGCTGAGGCAGGTGTTATAAAGCAGATGTTAAAAGAAACTAGCTCTAGCACCTCCTGAAGGTAGACTCCTAGGAACTGCATTTCAAGCCAAAGTATGTCAGATTAGGAGGTCGGTCTCTCGTGCTAGACATTTTTAAGAACCCGGCCATCAATTTGATTGAGTGAGAAATGATAAATTAACTTACAAAGAGGATCAGAAAAAACTGTATGTATTTTTTTGATTGTATTTTAAGGACACTTTTGTGGTCTATTGTATTCAATATGCTAATCTATAACACTTTTTACAACTCAGCTTCTTAACCTTTTATCCAAGCTTTTGACCACATCTGGTGTACTTCCTTCATGGTTTGCACAATTAAAGGTGCCATATGTAAGAATTTTTGTCAAAAACACTCTAACATCGACAAAAATTACCAACAGAATGTCAAGAAGTAACAGTTGTATGCATTGTGACGTATCGTGTTGCAGAGATATCGAGTGAAGTTAGCATGCTAGCCAGCTAGCTCGTCCCATCCCGGTCCGAAGCTCCTGTGCTAAGCACCAGCACTTCCCCGGGGGTTCCGAACTCCCTGTCCGGACCACTAGCTGCACGTCCAACTGAGCTAACATGCTAATGTCAGCTATTGTTAGTAGCAGTCATGAAGCAGTCTAGTGATATGCACCATATTTGTTTTACATATTGCCCCTTTAAGCAACTCAACTGAGCAATCTCCAAGCCTTTTAAGATAAAAGACTAGGGACGAGAATAAAACTCAATGCTTGATTCATTAGGTCATTAAAAAAGTTTTGAATTATTATTACGTTTCTTTAGAGTGCCGTTAAATGTCTTTTAATCCAACAATAAATGCTATTATTAATGCATCATGATGATAGTATCTTATGAGGACTTATGAACAGGTATGAGGCACATCTAAACACTGCAGCAGGCTCTGTGATAAACAGATAAAGCGCCCCTCTTACTGTGTGAATCATCTCTCATATCTGCGAGGAGAGAAGTCAGTTATTACCATTAACTTGTCAGGTCCTCTGCTTCTACTTTGGCCACTGTTTCATGAATAGAGACAGGACAGCTATTACAAATGTCAACTGGTCTCCATTTCCCCGCATTGTCTGAGATCCAGCAGCAGGATGCAATTTAAATAAACACAAAGGAAACAGAGCGTTTGATATTTGGAGCACATCGGCTCCGGGCCGAGGAGAGGGAGCCCCAGATCCTCATGTAAGCCCTCAAAAAAGGAAGAATTACATCACAGTTGTGCAGCAGGAATACAGCGCCTTCCCCGCCTCCCACCGCACTTCCACACCACCACCCTCTTTGTCTCCCTGTGCTAGAGTAGCACAGCAGGTAGCAGAGATAAGACTTTTGTCTAAGGACCGTTTCCACTGTGAAAGCGCTTCTACCACACTTTGGATTACAGTGCCTCTGTTTGCTGCGGCAGCACAACAAAAGATGGCATGGGAGCGTGACATTCAAAAATGACGGGCTATTTCTGGAAATCAAAATATGAACATGGAGTGAATGTGCATAACCAACCAGCGAACATGGAAAGATAAACAACTTCAGCCCTTTAATTCTCAGAGTGCTGCAATTCTAATTTTTAAGCAGTTGGCCAAACAGATTAAACCTGCGATGTATGTTCCTCATACAGAGTGTGGTCAAGAATGTTAGCTATGGGCATGGGTTAGGTGTGACGACAAGCGAGAGTTGGCGTTGGAAAATGGCAGGGAGCACCTGTTGAACTTCACAGAGAGACGAGCAAAGAACGGCACTGAAGGCGTTTCTCGATCGAAAAGATGTTTTCGCCGTTCGTTTGATTGAGCAGCTGGCTCTGCCAGTGGGAGTGGCTCCTACTGCTGACCTGACCTGTTGAAGTTAGCCCATGATAGACAGGTGGTTCGTCCAATCGCCTGCCAAGCATTTTCTCAAAGTGCCCGTCCTTTTCCAAGCACTTTCTAGCAGCACCTTCCCAGATGGTTCTGCATAACGAACCATCTGCTGCATTAAGGGAAAAGACCCCTGAGGGCAAACAGCTTAATATCATACATCTCTGCTGTTTAATGTTGCTTTGTGGCCTCTGTATTGTACCTTTAATGGATTTATTCTGTTGGATATCTATGCTGATTCGACTTGTGACCACCCTGTCTTGATTTGGGCTTTTCCTGTTTTAACTCATAACTTATATCCTCATAAGTCATGTTTCCGTTCCACTTCCTGTCTTTGTCTGTTTTCCCGCCTTTTCTCTGTGTACACCTGAGTTTCATTTGTTAACTGGCTGTTGTGTACGTAGGTCTGTCTTTTTTCCTTACACTTTGTCAGTTTGTCTGTTTCCCCACGTCATTTCTGTTTTGTTCCTGGTGTTTCTTTGTCTGCTCCTCATATAATCTGGCCTCGTGGTTTTTTTTCCTGTCCTGTCTAATATCTCTGAGCTTCTTCCAGGTTTGTTGTCAGTTTTGTAATTCTCTTTTTGCCCGCCCTCTATTATTTGCATTTTGGATTGTGAATGCTTTTGGTTTATTGCATGCCTCTGTGTCTGCTTTTGGGTCTTTTTTTTTTAAGAAGTGAGGAAACTTCAGCCAAAGAGTGATAGTGAGTAAAGAGCCTGAAGAAGTTAGAGAAGAGCAACATTTACATGAGAAAAAGACAAGGATAAGGCTAGAAAAAACTGCATTTTGAGTAGAAGAAACATCTACACCGGACCTAAGGCTTGACTCGCAATCCTTTTTGGGGAATCTTTATCCAAGTTGGGAACCACTGTATTCCAATAAGACTTTCCAACAGTCCTTACAATATGTGGCTACGTATTTCAGTTGTGGGTTTTATCTGTATAGAGAAGAACAATGAGACTATTTGTTATCAGTGGGAAAAAAGGACCTTCCCCAAAATGATTTCTGCATTCTGGTCCATTGAGGCTGCTGCTGATGGAAAAAATTGCTTTCTTTTTTCTGATGTGAAATGGCACGATTGTCTAAGTCTGTGCATCAGTAGAGTGAGTGTAGACAGATAACAATTCTATTTGACTGTAGTTGACTTGACATTTACTGTTATTTTTTTTCTCTAATTGTTTCTGTTCACATTATGCCATGTGTATTTGGCTTGTAGGCCGTGACATTGCGAAAAAAACCAATTCTAGGAAACACTTTAAGCAATTAAATAAAGAATTAAAGTGACTAAACACTGACAGGTTCTTCTTAAAGGTTTGGACACAGTGTGCTGTTAAGTTGACCCCCACACATTGAAATTCTTCTCCTCTCCCTGTGGCCCTCTCTAACTTTTGTCTGTTTAAAAAAAAGTGCTTTATAATAATTGTTTACTTGCTTGCTTTTGGTGCAGTGACAGTCTCCTCACCTGAATCTCTGTCTGGGCGTCTGCCTCTCTGGACTCTTGCACAGGTGGCCGATGTAATAGAGGGGGAAGAAGAGGCAGTTCCAGGTGGTGGCGAACCAGGTGAGGGTGAAGGGGGCGTCAAACTGCTTGAAGGTCAGCTTGGCCAGCTGGGTGGACCCTGCCCAGGACGAGCACACGCACATCACCATGGCGACTCCCCACAGGGCCTTGCGTACCTGCACAGTTGTTACTCTGATGCAGCAGTGGAGCCTCCGTCTGCTGGAGCTGGCCTCTGCTCCTGCCGCGCCGCCAGTCGACTGTGGGTCTGTGGTGCCCACCACATTCTCCCTGGTGCGTTCTTCTCCTGTAGACAGACACACAAATGTTGATATTGACAGCCAATCTTTCTTTATGATCAGAAATAGTTTTTTCCAATCTTGCTTCAACTGAGGGAATCGTGTTATCGTTCACTGTTCAGATTTCTTTTCCATGCCAGTGGACATAACCATCCGTCTCCACCCACAAGTGGACGGCAGTAGAGTCACAGTCACCTTTTTCTTTTTTCGTGAGGCAATCAGGAAGTGTAAGGCACATTTTTATCTATTAATCATATTGGTATAGTACATAATTTAGTTGGAACTATGTTTTAAGTAAACATGAGATGTTAAAGAGAGACAAGTTCAAATTTGATAAGATTTTACTCAGGATGTGAATGTCAATGGACTGCTCTGGATCGGTTTTCTAGAGATAAAAGCAGCTTATAATGCATCCTATTGATTATGTACACATAGTATTCTACTAAGGGGACTTGTTTTTCGAAAAAAGTCTTGATATTTGCACTATGAGGTGGTGTCTTGTGTTCAGATTCACCGTACATTGGAATGGGCAGACAAAATAAAATAAATTACCCATAAGAAAGAATTTAATATCTCTTTTAATTGCCAATGAGTTATGAGTGTATTTAGAGCAGAAATAAACCCATTAGAGCCATAGTGAATTTGTGTTTGGAACGTAATTGGCTTGAACGATTCTGATTCAAGCAAATCTTTCATTTGAAAAAGAAAATATATATATTTTTTCTATGTTGGATATCTTTGTTAGTGGGGTTCTTTTCTGAATAAGTGACGGCGTATATGGGACCATCTTCTATCTGTGCGATGGACCTCAGGTCACCCGCATCTTGACATCCTTTTCCAGATAAAAATAGACACTTTCCCAGTTTAATTGAACTTGAAGGTAATCAATCAGACATCTGAGTTAAAAATGTGGTGATCAAGTGTGACAGGCTGCAGCCTAACAGAGGACGAAAGAGGGCAGATCTGATATCCAATCCAAGACGACCTCCTCTCCACCTCACGAGTTACAATGACATGTCTGTGTGTGTGTGTGTGTGTGTGTGTGTGTGTGTGTGTGTGTTTGCGCTCGCCCGAGCACACAGAGGCGCACGCACAGCAACACTTAACTTTCTATTGCTCCTGTCACAACCTGATAGCCACCATACTTCTTCAATAACGTGTGAATTGAAGCAAAGTGTTGACGTGCTGTTTTTTTGTCCCACTCACTCCCACTCCGTGCTTCAAAAATGATTCACTCGCCAAGGTCATTTAGTTCTCTTGAATCATTAAACTTTCTTTATGGATTTACTGTCTACTCCATGAGACAAGTCAGTTAAAGCTGAATAATCGTGTGTGAATATATAAAAGCTAATAAGTGTAATAACCGAGGTCCTCTGTGGGGACCTTTATTCTGCAGACAACAATAGATACATACATCATGCAGCAGGTTTTCATTCGGACGGGTTATCTGCCTTAGATAACAAAGGACATCCAACGCTGTCATCAGTAAAGCCCTAATAAATCAGAGCCAAACCTCATGACCACAACGAGGACCCTGGATCAACCGTTTCATAATGCTTGTATAACATGCTCCATGTGTCTTCTGCAGCTTCCAGCAAGTTAAAAAATGAGGGATCTCCCTAATGGTGGCCCAGAGGTAATGATGTGCCGCAGGGAGCCTTTTGCCGATTCGTCTGCACTGTACACCGCTGACTGGAATACAGAAGGCGCTTCTAAAAGGCCTCAGTGAGACAAGAATAAATCTAAAGTCGGACTTACAATGTGGAGATTATTGTCAGACAACGTCAACAGGAAAACTGGAATGCACTGTTGGCATCATGCTCATGTGATTTGTGTAATCAGAGGGACACCAATTGTCTGATACAACCGGCTTGCTACATATTTTACAAAAGAGCGGCATAAGAGGGTGTCCATCATGCCCAATGAGGCGACTCATTCTTCCTGGGAGGGCTGCCTCTGACCTTGTCGAGTGGCCCCATCATATCACAGATTAACTTCCTGATGACTGTCGCCTCCTATGCTAATGCCCCCGGCTTCCCCAGGCTCTCTCCTCCTGCGAGCGCACGTAAGACTATTATCTCTGTTTATCTACTGCCTAAAAAAAAAAACAGGTGATGCAATTAAGATGAAATTATGCGGCATTATTTGGACATCCTGAACAACGCTTCCCTGCTGCCGCTGCGCAAGCACCTGACAGCTCTGAGAGTCCTGCAGCAATGAAAGATGATTCAAGATCATTTGCTGGTTATCGCAATGAGGTGATGAATCAGCAAAGGCCAGGAAAAGAGACGGACACAAGTGGATGTCTGTCAGAAGTCTCGTGCGCAGGGGTGAGAATTAAGTTTCTCTATTCTGAGCCCCGAGCCTCTTTGTCTTGTACTGAAGGTCATCGCTTGTTTACGATGTTCAGTTTTTTTTGTCCTTTCCGGGCCTCCGTCCCACATCCCGTGTTCCTGGCCACAGCTCTGTACTGCAGCACAGTTTAATCTTCCCAATGCAGTGACGCGCCAAGCCAATCAGCCCCCAGAGAGCCACCAGGGCCCAGCTAAGCATTTCCAGCTCTGGCATATGTGAACACACTTAGTGAAGTGTCATGACAACATTAAGTGATTTCATATTCCTGTCACACAGCCCGCACTCGTCAATGGAGCTGTTACTAGCCTCTGAATATAATACATTCTCTCTCTCATTGAATTTGATAAATTATTAATTAAAAGTGTCTTTGATTAAATGCTGAGACTTCAATGTAGATTCATGTGATAACCACTGAAGCACTTACTCAATTATTCAAACGTAAAGTGCATTTTTTTTTCTTTTTTACATTAGCCTGACGCTGACTAATGATACTGTATCAACCTTGACTGCCGGGGATGAACAGTTTGGAGCACCACTGGACTCATCAGTGTGAGAGAGCTGGGTCAGTAGAGTGGCTCCTCCGCTAATGACATTTGAAGCCATTACTAGCACGACTCACCAAGAAAGAGTATCCTGCCTTAACTGCCTAATGATTAACTGGAAGCTTTTAACCTTATCAAATTAAAATCCACTGTCAACCGTCAAGGTCAGGCCGTGACACAACAGTGACTGCGGTAATAAGCCTCAGTGCAACTTTTTGTTTATTTTTTTGGTTGTTGTTTCTTTACTTAATACATCATGATTAATCTCAGCCTTTTTAACACTAAAACAGATGTATTTGGAGTGGCTGTAGATTATCGTATTAGCACAAGGGCTGCTTAATTAATCAGAGTATTACTGAAATCGCAATGTGGCCAAGACAGACAAACAACAACATGTAAGTCACAAATAATTCTTTGATAAAGTTCAAATGTGTGACAAAACAGCATGTTAATGAAGTACTGTTGTAATGCAGAGACACCCTGGCCCACAAATCATGTTCTCCAGATGTAAGGAGACATTTCTGCTGGGTAAAACCCCCCAACAAATCTCACATCTAACCGTAAAGTAAGGAAACTTTGTCTGCCTGTGACTCGTATATGTTGAGAACTGTTCATCCCATCTACTCAACATTTTGCAGGTTTGTTGCTGAGGATAAAAGGAAGTGCGATAGTAATTCGGTGCAATCCACACCAAATAAACAGCAAATACTGCTCTCGTGATCTCATGGGGAAGCAGACATAAACAAAATGGAGATTAGCATGATGCTACAACTTGCTGCTGTAATGCGTTGCAGTGAGAAAAACAAAACAAAAGCAGAAGGTGAAACGAGTCTGGACGACTGAAGAAATGAGGTCACACCGGTTTCTATTGGAGGAGAGATTTTAAGTTTCTCTCAACAGTCGAATGCTAGCTAACATCAGCCTCAAGGGCAAGAATGTTTACCTTTGCTTGCGAGCACCATCAGTTGCTCTGAGATGCCTCTCTTGGTTGCTGATTTCAGGCTAGCGAAGCATGGATGTAATCATCCAGATTTTAAATCACGAATATCAAAGATGTTCGATATTAGCGGGGCGGCCCTGTTGAGTCTGTGAGCAGTTTGGGAGGCTTAAGACTGGATCTGTAATCCCCTCACATCACCAGACAATCTGTGCCTAACAGCATGTTTTGAATGAGCACTGCACTAGTCATCATGATTCTGAAAATTCAAATTGTGGTGCTCAAATAATCAATCCCGCTCATTGCGAATCATATCACAATCTGAATATCTTTTTTTAACCGTATCATGCAGCCCTAATTAGCTTATTGCGGATTGTTTTAGTCTAGATGTTAATATCAGCACTAATTCACCGCATTCACTGTCAAAATGCACCCGAACAGGCATCTGTGAAATCACTGGCGACAGGAAGAAAGTGTTTGGCATCCTCGTAGGACCAGCTTCGGATCCACTCTGACATCCGTGTATTGCTTCTCCTTGTTGCCTGCTCAATCCTATTCATCCCAAACACTCAGCTAAAATAAGGCCTACTAACACCATGGAATTCATTATAAAAGCTAACGGTGGTCTAAAGATGATTTTTCTCTGTGCTTGAGGCATTCATCAACAGTATCAATGAGATTTTAAACCTGCTGGGTCGCTATCACAGCAAACTTTATAACACTTTCCTTCTTAACTGAACTCTGAGGAGAAAAATCTACTTGTTTTGGGGAGCATGCCTCCACCTGTGTGAAAATCTATAGATGAATCAGTCTTGTAAACACTAAAGGCACAGTAAATCAATCTTTATCTTATATGCTCATTTGTCTGCCTCTGGTCTTTAAGTAGGCTGAGCACCTCATGGGCCGGGCATTGAGTATACGTCCTGTTCCCAGCAGGGTCGAACCCCCCCCCCCCAACTGGTGTTGAGATTTATCTGGCCATTAACTAGCCAGTATTCCAGTTTTTCCTCCATCTCTGCCATGCTTCCCTGGCTCATTCCCACTCCCGCTCTCCTCCCTCCCCCTGCAAACTCTGCAGTGCAGATCTCTCCTGCTGATAGCTGCAAATCCCAAACGTGCCAGCAGAGCCCTGCCTGACTGCTCGCTCTTGCACTTCACAGAACCTGGCCGCGACGTGACAGGCCCAGAAAGCCCCGCTATGTCCCTGAACAGGCCGCCGCCCAAGCCGTCCAGCGCTCTCTCTGCCGCCCTGCCACTTCCCAGGACAAACATCCTAGAAGGCAGCGGCGACGATGACATCAGGCTAGGGTTGGTTTGCCGGGGTGGTCGTACAACTGTCGGGGGAGTGTTTCACTGGGACTCAGTTGGAGACGCAGAGGTAAGAGAGGTCTGTCTGTTTGGCAACACCTCTGTGGGAGTGTAAGAGCACTGCAGAGCTCTGCCTCAGTGGTTCAAGAGGGTAAACAGATCAATCACCGACACACACTTCAGTTCAGAGCAACTCCTCTCCTTGTTTTACTGTCTGCTGGGCCTCGGCCCGGTGACGAATATAAATTGACTGGTGACTCATTCTGTCATGCACATAATCAAACATTATAGTGTGAAGTCCCTGATACAGTTTATATTAAGGACTTCTAAGGGTAAGTCCGATTCGACACATTAAAGTGTGTTTACAAGACTTGGGAATACTGCCGTGTTATTTGAAAAAAGGAGTTAAAAAGTATTTTGTGGCATTTTTCAAGATGCATGTAATCAAACAGATTGCCTCCAGTGATGTCACTCATTGCCTTAATTGCATTATGGGTGGGCGTCAGGTTTTCAAAAGGAAAAAGAGTGAGTGGAAGAAAAAAGGCAACATCTGGTTCTGCTGTATCTCTTCTGTGCAACGACCTGGTGCCTACATTACCCACAATGCAACTTGAGTGACACCCCTGGAGGCAATTCGTCAGATTACGTGCAGCTTCCTCTGGAGCCAAAAATAGTTCATACTACTTCTTCACATATGCACAGGTACTCGCTGAGACCTGTAAAAACACTTCAATGTGCAAAATTGCTGGCATTACCCTTTAAATATACATTTTGGGTGGAATAATACAGATTTTTTTAAAAGCAGAACAAGCTCCTTTGTGCAAATGCAAGATAAAACACTTGTTCATCTTTAAATGCATCTTTGGCTGTCACACAACATCAATCACTGCATCAGTTCTGCTCATAAAAATAAATCCTTCAGTCTCATGTTGGCTTATGCAGTTTGTCATTTCTGACATGCAAGTCAAAGTCGGAGCCTTGCAGATTGTATTTGCTTAAAAACACATTTTCAAGGAATTCGCTTCGAACTATGAACTACAAATGTCACATTAGACATTAGACGGGGGTGGTAGTTCGATCAGACAGACAGACAGACAGGCAGCACACAGACAGGCAGCAGTCACTGTCTCTGTAATCTCTCTCTCTGACGGGCAGTGGGAGTCCGTGATACTTGCCTGTGACAGTTTGGTCAGGCCAAGCTGTCAGTCAGAGGCCTTTCAACACACCACAGCAGGCTCCTCTGACAAGCCTGTCTTGCTCAATAACACAACAGAGAGACGGGCAGAAAACACACCCTGCTGCTCCGAACCAGCTGATAGGTGGGACCACAAGGGCTGAGGGGACAAAGGCCCGGGAGGGCAGACAAGGGCGGGACGACTGTTACTGATCCCATTCTCCTTAGTTCCAGACCGGTTTCTCCTTCAACCTCAAAAGGACAACAGGGCGACTTCCTCTCGGATTGGCAAACTTTTTTGTCACCGCCCTCACCCGCCCAGCTGGTTCAACAGATGCTCGCGATGCAGGTCACTGCTGCGGCCCTCCGATGCCTCATTGGTCGGTGACACGACAAAACGCCGGTGCAAGCCGGCCAGAGACTGTTGTTGTTGTTTGCGCGTGTCTGTAAAATACCAATTACTCATATTTGGCAGCGGGTGCGCTGCCCAACAGATTTGAAGCATCCCCCCCTCTCTCTTGCAGTGAATATAGCGTGATGGACCTGCAGTTTAACAAACTGGCAAGAGTCCCAGCACTTTCCGCGACAAATCAATATTTAAAAGATTGGCCACAGCGTCGCTGTTGAAGTAATGGATAGGCAACCACCGCAGGTGTGCACTCTGAGTGTCTGCCCAAACAGCGGTTTTACTCGCTCCCTGCACCTTTAAACCACCGCTAATGCAGGGACGCTATCGAACTCACGTGAACCTGAGTCAGGACCTCACTATTTTTAGATACATCTTAACCTTTCCTGTATGTATAAAAGCCCCCTCGCAGTTTGATGGCCGATTAGTTTTTCAATGCATTCGAAAGAAATAGGGAAGTCATTAAATGAGACTTAGATGGAGCGAAGTGCCAGCTAAGTCATTTTCACAGATGAAATGCAATGAGGCACACAGGACGCATTTTTGCTGACGCTAACTGGTCACAGTTACTACAACTGCCGCAGGGAGGCTGAAAATACTTTTGTTATTTCAGCTTTGTAATAATTAGCCTTCCAGGCACACCGCAACTCGAATCTGGTCAAATGGCTGTGTTATACTTTCGCAGAGGACCGGCCGCCTTCCCGCATCCTGAAGGAAGCTGTTGGATCAACTCCCTTCAATTTAGGATTAGAGCTTATAGTTTGGTCTTTACACTTTTTTGCAGAGGATCGCGCTCTGGGATGAAAACACTACTACACTGCTACAGAGGGCATTTTCTGATATAAAAATAAGAATGAGATTCTGAGCCATTTCAGCAAACCTCGAATGAACCAATTTCGCTCCTCACATCAATCCGTCCATTCAAATCTCATTAATTACAATGAAACTGAGCTTTTTCTCCGCCTCTTAATAAAATAAAAGCCCTGTAATTGTGGATTCATTGCACGCTTGGCGAGCAAGAAAGCCCTGTTTCACTTTGCTTGTAAAATGAATCTAGACGTTGCTCCTCGGACTGCCATCGAAGTTAATTACAGTCAAAGGATGAAAGTAAGACATTTTAAAGGCGCCTGTAAAGGAAGTCGTCACAGCTCCTGGTGATCTGCGAACACCACGGATGCAGGTGAAACACACGTATGACCTTTCTTTTGGCAGGTGGAGCCTGATCTCCGAACTGTGGCTGTTGCTGTTGACACACGCCTGAACTCACATTTACATACAAATAAGACAAGAGCACACGATGCAGGATTCTATTCATGTGCTTTCCTTGAAGTAAACACACTGTTATTTTCTTTTTTAGCAGCGCTGACTGTTCAGGTTTTTTGTGTTCTTCACCCTCTTCAACCGACAAAATTATGTTTTAAAAGTTGTGGCTTACTCACTCAGTGGCAAACACCGCTGCTTAATGCAGCTTCAGTCGAGACGGAGATGACAGCGTGCACAAAGAGCGAAGGCACGCGGGCCAAATTATCAAACTTTTATCCATTGTTTAAAACAACATCGACACAAAGCATCCGTCTGACACTTTGCCTTTGCTGCGTCGCATAAAACATCTTTGAAATCACGAAGCAGACGGAGTAAAAGCAAATCGAACGATAGCATTCCTCATTATCCACCTCGCAGGGAAGCACTGGAGATCAAACCCTGTGTTAAACCAGTTCATCAACCGTGTGTGAGCATTCTTCGTTTTCCATCATTCGGCTGACACGCAGTCATCTGTGGTCAAGGTACGTGGAGCCTTGGGGGAAATGTTTAGCGAGCCCATAACAGCGGCTGGTGAAATATGACTGGCTGCTTCCTTTGGGACGCATGTACCCTGAATCACTTCTAACACACGCCCGCTCTGTTTCAAAGAGCGTATTGACATTTCAGAGATTAAAAGGGACTTTTATGAACTTCTTACACCCTGACGACACAGGAGCAACACAGACATTCCCCAATAGACATCATCACCAGAACCAAACTTGAGGTGAAATCAATAGTTATCATCCATGGGCTGCTGGCCGGCTGAATTTGTCACAGGAACAGATCGAGGAAGAGGTAAATACAGCAGATGAAAAACTCACGGCTGCAGGCAGTCGAGAAGCCTAGAAATGGGCTTTTGTGACAAACTAAATTCAGCAGCAGAGGTGCAGTGTGTAGGAGTAACAGGGAGCTGGTGGTGTAAACGCAACGTAATATTCGTAATTATGCTTTTCATCCAGGTGTAACGACAGGAACCTGAGAATCGTGTTTTCATCACCTTAGAACAGGGTTCAGTCCTGCATGCTGGTAAGTGTTTCCCTGCACCAACACACCCGATTCAGTTGAATGGGTCATTCTGCTGTTTGAATCTGGCGTGTTTGAGCAGGTGAAACATCGAGACACATCCAGGAACAGGATTAGAGCGTTGGCTGTGTTGCACTGCCACGTTTCTACAGTAGCCCGGACTGGACAAAGCAAACACACGCTCATTCAGGGGAGGGTTGAGGTGGAGGGGGTTCGTTTGGTTGCATTTTAATCTGACTGTTAGTATAACTGGACAAGAAAGTGGGGGAAAGTGATGGTACGCGTGTTGCCAAGTTGATATCATATGACGCCGAAGCTGGAGGACAACAAAAAACGAGTTCCCGCGACGCTGTTTTGTGAGCAGGGGCGCCATTGCTGCTTGGCGGGTTGGCGCATTGTGATTGCTTTGAAGACACACAAACGAGCCACGGCGTTTACCCCCATTGCACCAGAAAGAGAATTCGTTCAGCCAGACGTTTCCCGACATAGGATGATCCCTGGGTGTGCTGCACCGCGATCGATTGTGTTGCTAGCCTCAAGGTGACGACTGTACCACCCACTCTGATGTCAAAACCGATTGGCGACGGTCCCACCTGTCCTCGACGTGCGACTGCATCTGACTCGACAGCTCCCGAAGAAATGTTGGCGATACTGTGACGGCACTAAATGACGGAGTACTCAAATTTTCCCGTTCCAATCCCTGAAAGTCTGTTAGTGTGAATGTGTCACGGCATGTCCTCTGCCTGGCACTCTCGCCATTTAACAACTCTGCCAGACTTGTTCTGTGTGCAACTGTGGCTGTTAGCTGGACGCGAAAAAAGAAAAAGAAGAAGAAGAAAAAAGAAGATCCGAGACTGAAAAAGAATGACTCTTTTGACAGCCGGTCACAGGTTGTTAGTGGGGAGAACAGAGGTTTTTGGAGCTGGCGTTGCATAAGCAGCAGAGTCTCTGAGAAGCTGTGTGTTGATCCGCTGTGGACCCCTGTGATTCCCTCCTCCTTCAAAGCAGCTGCTGGAACGGGGAGCTGAGCATCATAAACGCCACAGCTCTGACTCCC
>CAEMYA010000046.1:5081432-5131835 GCA_903131615.1 Diplodus sargus | reverse complement strand
AGCGGCTGCGTAGCCCATAAACACTCTAATTACAGCTGTTTCTGGTGAATCGAATTACAGGCTAATGAAATGAACTAATCCTTATTTTTATCTGGGGACAACGTGGATTCAATTAAGTCTCGCTGAAGGTCCCCAGACCCCCACTGTGTAACACAGCCTTTTCATTGGCTTTAGGAGCTGCTTTTCCTGCTCATGCGTTCTGGATGTCACTTCAATGCTTAAATGAGAAAGCATTTTAGTTTTAGTTTAAAAAAAAAATCTGAAATAAGCACAGACAGAGGCTACAGAGAGGAATAGCCAAAGGTATAGTTGTGGAATTTTAAAAAAATCTCTGAAAAATTGGTATGTATAGCGGGTTAAAGGATGAGTCATTGAAGACTCAGTCATTAACCGCTCACGATGGGTGGATTTTCCAAGTCCGCAAAACAAAACAGTGTTGGTGCATCCTCCTGAACGACTTAAGTAGATGGGGACTTGTTTTAAAATGTCCAAAAAGAAAAAAAAGAAAAACAACAACTGGAAAATGACTCCACACAGCTCATCCAGCCTAATCAAAAGTTTCCAGAAGCCACAAGATGCCAAATTTAATTGAGATGGAGCTACTTTCCCTGTTTTAAAAGCCAAAATCTCCACTGCAGCTGCTAAGCTATAAGCATTAGCACGTACCAACAAGTCGAGAGCCTATGGAACGTCTTTTTAAAATAAATCTCAAAAAATCTTTTCCAGAGTTTTGGATTAAGAGGATCAATGTTTCAATACAAGTCCCCATCTACCTCAGTTGTTTAGGAGAATGCTGCAATGCTATCGCGCTTTGAAGCTCCAGAAATGTTTTGTGGACTACGAAACTTCACTCGACTTCCCGTCAGCATGAGGTGAGTACAAAATGACTGAATTTTCATTTTTAGGTGAGCCTTCCCTTGCAGTATGAAGCTATTGAATTTCGAGTATATTATAGTATACATAATGGAATATTTTGTTTTACTTTAACTCCTGGTTTTCTGTTACTGTGACAAGATAATATGTGCCATCTGCTATACGCCTCATAAATACATTTATGGCAAATGATTCTTCCTATTTGAGCATTAATATTTAGTTATTTTAATATTTAGTTATTTTATAACTTCACTCTCATTTACTTCAGTGTCATAACATATGCCAGATGGTCTGCGTCTCAGAGGGTTTTGTGCTGAATCGACATAGAAAGATATGAGACGCACCCTTCCAGCTTTATGTCCTCATTCCAATAAGGCTCGGCGTATTGATCCGTGACTGCTGTCTGTTCCTGTATTTAAGAACTGCACTGTGTAGAACTCATTGGAAATATGTTTTGATGGAAGGTAACAAGACTTGGGGCTGGCTGCCAACCTTGACTGAATTCATGCAAATGATCGCAGAGACACAGAGTTGAATGCATTTTGGTTATGTCATGGCCGGTACGCGATCTGTTTAATATGTTTAGTATTGGCACTGATGTTGATCTGGAGAATCGTTGCCATGAACAGACTGCTGACTCAGCCATTAGCTTATCAGAACCCCCTGTCAGCTGTGTAAGCGACTGAGACATGAATCCCAGCTGACTGATTGATGGACTGATCCGGGCCTGGAGCCCTGATGGCTTTCAGTTTCACAAGTCATGATTTTACCAAAGTCATCTAAGTTCAAACTGTGCTGGCAGAAGGAGTGAAGTGGGTCACTTTTGCAGGCTCATCCACGGAGCGAGCGAGGAGTGCTCTCGTGTCTCTTGTCTCCACGCGGCGCAGAAATTGGTTTTGAAGCCTGGGGTGACGGAGCTTCACAAAACACTTCACAGAACACAACACTGAGAGCTGTCCATCTGTGAAAACATCTGGTCGGCCGAGAGCGTGCCCGACGCCCTCTCTGCATAATATCATGTCATTTTACATGTCACTCGTATTTTACTTGTGGGAAGCCATTACGCAGAGACAGATAATACATCAGAGGGAAGCAGATAGCTGCCAGTGGCGCAAGTCGAACGGCTCGGTATTGATCCGACGGTGTCCCCGTGACCCTGCGCTTAATATCTTCAAAGACATACGTGTGTCTGCAGTGGTTCCGCATGTGTGTTTAAAAGCCGCTGAGCACGCCTAAAGGAAGCGGCTCTGAATTATTCACTGCTTATACTCTACCTCACACTCGAGCGAGAATCCCCTGCCCTGCCTAACTAGGACAGGGAGCTCTAAAAACACTCTGCCCCAGACCCATTCTGTCGTCCCCCAGCAACCAAAACCCACTGGATCCTCCACTGTGTTTTTTCTCACTGCTTTCCCAGCCCCTGTGTTTGGGTTTGAAAATGGGAAAATGTCTGGAAAGGTAGATGGGAGCTAATGGATGAAGTGCAAGAGCTCAGGGTGAACCAACTAAAAGCACAGGATGTCTGACGGATAAACACCATGTCACCTGTGAGTTATATTGTTGTGTGTGACGGTGAAATATCCCACATCACTTCTTTTTTCTCCCCCCTCCAAGTCCCATTTGGGCTCTGCAGCTGCCAGCTGTCTTTGGGAACCAACGTTGTCAATTTCCATTAACTTATGTGGTGCGAATGAGACGCTTCAGTCGCTGTTCACATGCTATTATTGACAGAAAAGACAGGGAGGTGGAAATAGGTGGAGCGGGTGAGATCATTAAAAGATCCCAGTCAGTGACTCATAGACTTTTATCTGCGAACACGGAGGAGGATCAAACCGGTCCATGCTCTGAGACGCCGCATGACAACTCTCTCGCTCCCTTACGCACATTCACATTCTGTATGTGAATAGGGGGTAAGTGTGTGTGAGGAATGAAGAAGTGGAAAAGGGTTCCTGCATCAGCTCAGCCTTTTGAAATCCTCATTTTCTTCCGAGAGACTGACAGAAGCAGATCCGGGGGACGAGAGGCGATTATTCTTCCGCGTACAGTGGGATGTACTCGTAAGAGATGCTTGCACTTTTTCTTAAATGTTTATTCATGCTGAATAATGAGCGACGCTGCAGTAGCCATTTTCCAGGTCAAACAACCTTTAACTGCACCAATCAGTGCTGCTATAATGTTCCTACTGAAGGTCAAACCATCAGGCATGAAAATGCTTCACATAAAGCCAATGAAGCTATTAACGCTGTTGTAAATAGGCGTTAAATAGCTCAACATTCCAACAATAATCACTGGTATAGAGTCTCTGGTCTCTCCTCCCCCAGCTCATGCAGTAAAAGAGAAAATACATTTTCTGGTATCCCCGCCCACTTTATCCAATCAGGACAGAGAACTCCATTAAGAGGTGGTCCTGTAGAAGGACCCTCCTGTTTGCTGATATGTCTGGTGATTAAACGCTGCACGTTCATGTGGTGACGGATTGCTAACTGCAAAACGAAAAGCAAGTTAGCTCAAATGACGACAACCCTTACAGCAGTTTTATTTCAATTATTCCCCATTTTAATAAAAAAAAAAACCTAGTTAGCTTTAAAAGAGATCTAGAGATACCTGATGAGGTTTAACCAGTAGCCATAGAAAAAGCTGAAAGAAGGTACTGTGAAGCTGATCCTCCAGTGAACGAATATTGACTTGTACTGCTCTGAAAAAAGACTTTAATGAAAAAGTTTTCTGAAAGATAAATGAAATATTTTTAAAAGAAATTAGGAAACGAGGTACAAAACAAGCAGCGATTTTAATATGGTATATTACCAAATGTGAACATGTGTAAGTACAACTAAGTGGGAGTATGAATTTTAATTTTGTGTTCGTGCAAATTTGACAAGTAGTCATTCCCAAATGTGAAAATCCTAAAAAAAGATAAATAATTAAAGTAGCCAGACACATTTCCTTGCAACCACAAATGTCAACCATCCACTCCATCCATCGGGGGCACCTACATGACCCACAATGCAACGTAGCCACTGAGTGACATCACTGGAGGAAATGTTTTAGATTACCTGCAGCTTCCTCTGGAGCCACGAAAGGCATTATAGTACTTTTTTTTTTCATATATGCAGTCCCCAAGACGTGTGAACACACTTTAACGTGTATCATTCATATAGCTGTGCGGTTGTGGATCGCAGCCAACAAAATACCACTCACCTCACTACCCCCTGTGGTGGCACCTAATCTAAAATGCAAAAGACCAGTGTTTGGTTTGTCCATTCTGGGCTACTGTAGGAACATGGCAGTGTAACACGGTGGACTCAGTGGAAGAGGACATTCTCCTTCTGTCAATGTAAACACCTCAACATATCATGGTCCATCCCTGACAACAGATCCCCCTGAATCTCACACACCGGACCTTGAAGAGTAAGAATTTGCGCTGTAATTCACTCAGTAAAAAAGCCCCGCTAATTAGACGTTAACAATCTGTATCTACTTAATCCACCGTGTATTCAACACTTTCACAATTGCAAATCAACTGTTTACTGTAATCCTACAGAGCAGGATGGGAAGAAGGAAAACAAGGTGGTCAGAAATCTATTCTATTGATTTTGCATAAAAGTGCCTCAGCTGCAAATCACACTGCCCAGGGCACTTGATAGTGGAAGATGATTGACTTGGGCTGTTCAAAGGTGTGTGTGTGTAAGAGTAAATGATTTCTTGCTGCGTGATCTAAATTAACCAATAGTGTAAATGTGAGGACGGGCGTTGGGCTTAATTTGTCTACAGCAGCTGTTTGGTGCAGACTGTTGGAGCTGTTGTAGCTGCCGCTTTGCCTAAACATTAACAGATTTGTTATTGGCATTTCCGATCCAATTACACAGCTAATCCTGATTTAAGATAAATCAATTCCTCTGTCCGACGCCAATAACAACTCAGCTGGAATGAAGAAAGCCTGGAGACAGTTGCGCTCTTGAACATAGCATAATGAGAATGGCATGAAGCAGCTCGTGGTGTAATTTCTCTGGGAGTTCTATGCATCATGAATTAGATTTATTTACCTAGCATTTGTGTTTAAAACCAGTAAATGAACCACAAAAGCAAAAAAACTAACATTAGAACAGATGGTCTGCCTAGAGAGGAAACAAAAGCTTCATTTTATCCTAGATGAATGAAAATGAGCACAATCATAGCTGGTTGTCATAACAGGTTGTTAACAGTTAGAATAGATGGCAAATGTTGACTACGAGTCTGGTTCAGAAAATGTTGAAGGGCTGCTCCGCTATTAGCCATGCTAGCAGTGTAGTTCCAGGCGAGGCAACGTTGATCAGTTGTCCACCGCTTGGTCCAAACTTCAATTTCTCATCAACTATGGAATGGATTCTCAGATTCTTTATTGTTAGTTCCCATCAGGAGGAATTGTAGGCCACTAACCCCTACACTTTTCATTTAATGCCATCATAAGGTCATCGCTGATTGGCGAATATTAGCGTACTGGCGTGATAAAACACAGATGATGAGCATACCTGCTAAACGTCAGCATGTACTCGTCAATGTAAAAATATTAGCCAAAGTTAGCATTCAACTGAAAGCGATAACTTTCGATAATGAAACATTGAACTATTTGATTATTTTGAAGACTTTTTGCAAACTTTTCCCGGCTTTAAACTGATCCGACATCAATCAAGTTTTGCAGTGTGAGCAAAGCAGATGATTATGTACACAAAAATGAAATGGGTCAATTCCTTTTAATTTCACCATGAATATTAATTTAAGTTATTAATATTCATACCAAATATTGGCAGTGTTCTCTTTTAAGTAAAGAGACGATTGCAGCGTTTTCATCTCTCTGGAAGAATTAAGTGGAGGATCTTTTCTTTTTTTCTTCTCTGAACCATCTCTCCCTCCACTGTTCCAGTCCGGGTGCCACTTCTGGCTCCTGCTTCGCATGGAGAACAGGTACTGGTGCTGTAAACACAATAGCTGAGGGTTCATTACTGAAGAGGAGTCTGTCTCGCTGCCCTCGCACTTAATAAACAACTCCCAGGGCGTGAGAAAGGAGTGGGGTGGTGGTGGTGGGCAGTTGTAGCGCGGAGTCCTAAATAACAGCTCGTTTCAAGTACCAGAAAGGTCAAGTCAAATTAACTTTGCCTCTTCCTGGGCACAATACATCTTCAGAGCAGACACAGCTCATCTGAGGAGGCAAGCGGCTGTCAAGGTACTGCAACCAACAGCAGTTTATTGGATTAATGGCCTCAGCGGGGTCCCCTGGGGGTGTAGGAGGGAGAGAACTGTTGCCAAAACGCCGTCTCCACTTTAGCTACATTACAGAGCCACATGGCGGCCAACGCTTGCATTTCATACCAAACCTTAAACTGAAAAAAAAAAAAATGCTCTGTCACAAACCGTAGGCGGATGTTTTCGGGAGAGACATACCACATGAGATATGCTCAGGCATGATTTTCAATTAGTCTTTCGCAAATCAACCCCATGTGGACTGGGGATGAATCAACGCCTCTGCGTATCACTGTAACATATCTTCTCTCCGTGACAAGAGCAGCATGAAACTGTAATGTGATGATTGATAATCCGCTCCGTGGGACTTGCTCGCCCCTTTTCCGGCGACGCTATTGCTGGCAGTTGTCTATATTGCCGACCCCTCCAAAAAAAACCCCATTGCATTGAAGAAACAGTGTTAACTTCTCATACACTCAGTGATTTTTCTCTGCAGTCTGAAGATATGCTGAGAACAAGATTAGCCTCCAGTAGTCAAGCTTAACTGCTGGATATTTAAAGGATCAGTGGCAGCTCCAAGCTGTACAATCTCCATAGATGGATATGGGTGGATGGTCGAAGTCAGTGGTACCCAAAAAGTCAGGGTCTGCGTCTCCTGGAGGTAAAAATATGGAGAAGATGCATGCATGTCGCACTTTTAGTGTTTCAACTATAAAGGTGGAATGTTCCTTACTAGACCAAACCATGGATACGTTCTGTTTCTTTCAAATGATGAAGAATGCAAAAGTTGATCAATTTAAATGTCTTGTTTTGTCCAACCAGCAGTCTAAGAGCCAAAGATATTCAGTTAAGGACAAACAAAACCAGCCAAATATTCACATTTGAGAAGCTGGTACCAGTAAGCCTTGGACAGTTTTGCTCAAATTTCATTGTCGTGATACATTTATTGTCACTACTACAGCTCCAGATCACATACACTTCCACATATGCTCCGTATCACAACCTCTAGATCACACACACCCCTCCACATATGCTCCCTTACACAAAACAGATAAATAGCCTCACTGTGAGCTCGCGTACGAGAAGGGAACATGGGTCAGAGAGCCTGTAACCTCCCACTCAGAACACAGAGCTGTCTCGGAGAAAAACAGAGAGCCAGACGGGCCGCCACTTGAAATCAAGTGATATAGGACTTCCTCTTAATTACAACCACAGCTAATAAAGTCCAGCAGCATCTATTAAAATGCCATCAAGTTGTAATACCTAGTGAAAGCCCTTATAATCACATTCTACCCCGGTGGCCCACGCTTAATCAGGAGGAGAGAGTCTACACTAAATTTACATTCCTCTAGAGGAATCAGCCCACGACAGCACAAATCTCCTTTCCAATTAAAGTCTTTCCAGAGTTACAACATGTGACGTGTTTAAGGTTTATTTGTGGTGCAGATGTGCCGGCAGGTCCAGAGGCTGCGGGACTGCAGGACATGTGGGCAGAGACGCTGTAACTGCTGATACAATGAGAATAACACAATCATGCCAAACAGCAGAGGAATAAGGTTGGACTCGACACATCGGCAGGCAAATTGGAAACAGCTGGTGAACCTTCTATATCAAATGTCCAAGGAGCCCTTCTTAAAAAGAAGCAGATCACCTATCATTTGCCTATAAATCACAATGCAGCCAAACGTGAACATGCACTGATTTTGTATGAATAGAAAAATCTTAGTGTCTCTATTTATGGCAGCTTAAGCCACACAGACTGTGTTTGAGCTGAGGCCAAGAAAAAGGCTTGAAGAGACACAGCAGCACATGAGTCCTATGCCAACATCCTACTCTTATTGCTTCAGGTTGTCTCGGTATAATGACCACACTTCAGCAACATCTTGAGAAACAAATATATATAAATATATATATAAATATATATATATATATATATATATATATATATATATATATATACATACGTTTATATATATCATTTATTTCATTGATCATTTATATATCATCCATTTGAACAGGGTAAATGTAATGCTTCCTTTCAGACACACCTTGATGAAAATTAGTCGCAGTAACGCCTGGAAACTGCCTTGTAAAACCACTTTCCACACCTAGTTTTCACCTTCCAGTCACAAGCTTCTCTTACTAACATCTAACGAGCATGGTGGTTCCATGTCTAATAGGGTCGCATTTGTCACATTATCCTTGAAGAGGCTATTTAACTCCTACTCACTCCGGCAACAGAGAAACCGACCCTTGCACCCCTACTGCTGGCTAAAGAGAGAAGCTCCACTTAAGAGATATTCTCTCCTCTACATGCTGCTAGCTCCCTCTGTTGTCGAGCTACAGCATGACTATGTAATTGTTGTTTTTTATATCCACTAGGGAGGCAATGTAGTCTAAATCAGTTTCAAATCAGGGTATTTTTTTAAGTATGAACTGATGCATCCCTTCAGACAAAGCCTGGAGAAAGGCACCCCTTCACCCCTCCTTAGTTTGTTTGCTAAGTTTCACTCAATGTAATGCCCATGGGATCATGAAATCATGTTATTTGATCCACTAGACACTTATACTCCGAGCCCAGAGAGACTAAAATTGTGGTTTCACATCAGTTTAGATGACATCAAATACATAACAGAGGTCTATCCTAAGGTATTTATTAGTACCTGACTCTGGGAAAGTGGGAAAAACAATACAAACTTTATAAAATCGTACACATGTAGGCTATTATATACGATCTTCTTCTGGTAACTAAAGTAAGAATGTCATATTTTTTTTCATTTACATACACTGAAGCTTCCCTGAAACCGCTTTGAAAACCCCTGGTCTAAATAACTTCAAACTGAGCATAAACGTTATGTAGTCCTCACTGAATCTGATTTTAATTTTGCACCTGTTCAGTGGATAACTTTGCATTTCATGTGTTTTCAACATTCAGAGCCGTCCGTGGTCCTGAAACAGAAAAAAAAGACTCCCATCTGGTTTTGCCAAAGTGGCTCCACTTTAAACTGCAATCTCGCTGAGCTTAACATTATTCAAATTGGTCTTAATTGCCTGTAATTGCGGGACACTGTTTCCAAAAAAGCTTCTCTCCAGCATTTGCATTTATATCAGGTAATTACCTGAACCAGAAAAGTGCGGTCATGACATTCTAACATCATCTTTTTCCATCCTAGTATGAAACATTTTTTATTATAGAAAACACGCTCTTGGACGGTGAGTTTTGTTCCAGTGATGAGAAGCAGAACACAGTTGTTTTATACACACAGCTCCAAAATAAAAAGCACCTTTTATATGTCATGTTGCTGTTTTTTTGACATTAGTCTATGATCCAAAATAAAAAAAGGATGTATAAGGAGGTCACACGTATCGAATGTGCCGTCGACATTTAGCACACCTGTAGGGACAACACCCCGACGCTGCAGAGCAGCCATTGTGGCTGTAGGGGGCACTGTGACCACATGCACTCACGGATGAACAATTCCCCACATAATGACAGCCGCTCATGGTTTGGATGAGAGAGGCCCGAACCCAAGAAATCAAACCGCAGCCCAGCAGTGCAGCAAAAAAGTGGAACAGCGGTAATGAAGGGTGACAATGTGACCCACTTACACACCTGTCCAGTACACTCAAATGAAAGCAGACACACACATATAGGAGCACATGACCGTAATGAAAGATTTTAGATGAGCACACTGCTAGAGTACACACACACACACACACACACTCACAGGTGCAAAACACTAAAGGGCAGCAGCCCATTGTGATCAAGTCTCACTTTCTCCTCTCTTTCTAAGGACATTGTTAGAGCTCAGTCACACTGTGAGGCACTGACTCCCATATTTGATTTAAGGTCTTTTTTTTTTTTCCCAAGGGACATCCTTCATGGTGAGGTGCCAGAATGGAACAGCGAGTCCAGGGTGACCTGGAAAAGCACTGACGGTTCGACTGGCAGCCGTGTTAGGTTTCTAAAACTTTGATATGCAAGTTTTAAAAGCAGCGTCTGACAGCTAGCAGAGCCCCAAAGACACCAAATCGTTTGTAAAAACTGTCTGAAAGTAAATTATTTAAATGATGATGCTGGTCTTATTGGATAGACTAAATCCAACGATGCGCTCGCCCGTCTCTTAATGCTTTCCGACTTTCCTCCCTTCTTTGGTTCCTTTGTTCTTCCTGAAAATGTATGTATTTCAGTTATTACGAAAGGCCAAATAATTCCCTGAAACAGCTGTCTCTGTGGCTTTCTATCAAATGTTACACAAACAGGAGTAAATGGTGCATTTGCTGCCGACTACTTTCAGCCACAGTTTAATACGCATTTGTTTCTCTGGTGAGTATTTACAGCGGCTGGAGGGTGAATGTGAGTACTCAAAAAAAAACAACACTGCCACTGTTCATCATAATTCAGTTTTTAATGTTCTTTTGAGGAGGGCAATGAAGCTCAGTGGCACAGAGGAAGCTTTAATAAGGAGCCGATAACTGCTGGTTTTGCTCTTTTATAGGTAAGGTTGAATGAGAGCATATCCAAAACACAAGCTCAGATTTAAACAAAAGAACATAATGCACACGGTTACAACCTTCGCTTTTTGTGTCTGAGACATACACAGATATTTGTCTGATAGTCAAGACCACCTAAACCCAGACCCAGTATCGACACTGAGACAAGACCAAGACTCTGAGGAGTTGAGACTGAGTCAAGACCAAGACCAGTGTGAGTACCACACTGCATGACACACAATGAAATGTGGAAACTGTAAACCATAGTCGCTCCTAAAATTGATCTGAGTGGTCCACAGTCTCATGAAACACCCACAGAAAACAAATAAAATTTTTCTTCATTCACAATATATATTAATGTATATGTAAGAACCCAACAGATGTATTGTTCCTTTTATTGGCCTGTAACAGATACATCAGTGTATATGTTTTCCAAAATCAGCTGATATGAAACCTTTGGTTTTTCAGGACTTGATGTAGAAAAATTGGCCGCAAAAATTGCTTATCGGTTGGGTTCTAAATATATGTGTACATGAGAAGTTTACCGTTAGATATATACTGATAACATCATCAAAAGTTACTTTGGAGGTGAATATTAAATGAGGGAATTTGACGTTGTTTTGTTTGAGCAACACATACCAACAAGCCCCGAAGAGCTGAAATTAACCAAACTATTCAACACTCCGCTGAGAGACTCTTTTTTGGTCTCGTAATAAACACGAAGGTATCAAACACTTAGATAATAGAGTGATATCCCTGACGTCTTGACTGGTCTCAAAATAGTCAGATCTCGGGTAATACAACACTACTATGAGGCAGTTTTTATGTACTCATGCGCTGCAGTTCATTTTGTATCCAGGCAGTTAACGAGGATTAAGTAACAATAACGGCGACTGGAAACGTGGACTTCAACGAGGCGCCACAGTAATTCTTCTCCCCTTAATTTTTGATATACTTTCATTCATCCTCCAGCGGGAAATCGTCTGTCCCTCCTGTCTAATTGGAATGCGGCACTGGAGACATACCAGTTTACCGCTGATTAAAAAAAGCCCTGCGGACGGAGCGAGGAGTTATTAATGCTGCTGAGCGATGCTTCCACACGTGTGGACACACAGGGGATCAAATCTCTAACATCCAGTTTGGAGACAACCTTTGCTTACTGCTTGACCAATCCCGCAGCTCCACTTAAATCACCTCACCAACAAACGAGAAGCACATAATCTGAGCCTGAGCAGTGACCGGGGCCCAGGATCCTGCTGCGGCGGGACCCGTTACCACTTTTCATTGGATCCTCTCCTGCTGAAACCGTCTCCCTGTTGGTGACACGGGACCTGAAATGAGGGATTCAATCAATCTCCAGCTTTGCTGCAGATTGCCATGGAGACTGCTCACAGAGCCGAGAACATCTTGTGCACAAACGAGAGCGGTGAATAACAGTAAAATATTACACCTGAGGCTCTAAACCTCAATTATACAGAGATTTGGTCATATGAATCAATTTGCTTGAATATAATTGAGCCTGGCAGACTGACAGAAATTAGACTCTGCCTTTTGTGGAGAATAATTCAAAGCTAGGGAATAGGTTCAAACAGAAAACTTGGAGTTAAGTACAGTTGGCAGTTCCAGCAGTAACAATATGAAAGTCTTTTTTTTTCACGAGGGAGGAAGGATATCTGCTGATTCCCAAGTAGAAGGAAAGAGGTTTACTCAACCCTGTATAATCACGCTGGCATCCAGCTTCAGATCTGTTAGTTTTTGTCTTTGAAGTGTTGGGATTGGGAGCCGAGTACAGCCAGGTCGCTTTCAACGCTGATCAAACCGGCTCCTGATCACTTTCGACTCCGTCTCTCCATCCACAACAGCAGCAGGTGTTTGGAGGCCCTTCAAAAGGGCCAGCAGCAGGTGTGTGCGCTGTCAGTAGTGCAAAAACCCACACTCCTACTCTCCATCCTCCATCTCCGCTCCACACGCCAGCCTCGAACTGCGAGAGCGACCGGGCAAATAGTGAGCCGCCATCAATAGAACTTGATGTCCTTGCGCTCCCAAAGCTGAAAGTGCCCGGCTTCTGTGCGCTTGTTATGGGCTCTGTGGAAGAGCTGTTAGTCTTTATTGTCGGGTGATGGGAATCGCCAAAAAAATGAGGCGATTCATCATCTCAATGAGACCGGTTCCCATTACAGGGAAGTCTCCTCATTAGAAGTGTGGTGTAAGAAATATGGGCGACAAATGCCACCTGAAATCAGGCTCCATTCTCCGCGGTAATTACCCCCGAGGAGAGCGAGCGAGGTGCTCCACATCTGAAGGTTGCATTGTCTCCGTTTCAGGCCATTTGCACCGTTCAGACAGGATATAAAATAAGCCTTTAAAAGTCGTCTGAACAGTTAATGAACTCAATAACCTGCTATTAACAACAGGCTCTTCCCCAATAAATTACACTAATATCCAATGTAGTATATTCTCATTGTGACCATATTTATTCTTGGCCAAAAGGCAGCGAAAGGACTTTTAAAAGCTGCGTATTTCTGTCAGCGACCGGAGATGAAACTCAGTAACCAAAGCTTTTAAATGCTTGATATCATTTCCAGTCATAAACAGTTCTGTCAGAGGACTGTCCTTAAAAAGCGTGGAGTGATTGTGCATAGTAAGTACTTGGGCAAATGGAGGCCCGGGCATTGGCTTGATTTGAATAAGCATTGTGATTAAGTGGTTGCT
Source organism: Diplodus sargus (assembly GCA_903131615.1). Taxonomy (NCBI): domain Eukaryota; kingdom Metazoa; phylum Chordata; class Actinopteri; order Spariformes; family Sparidae; genus Diplodus; species Diplodus sargus. The sequence goes on along the minus strand of CAEMYA010000046.1, from coordinate 5,118,539 downwards.
CCGCACATGTAGTGGGCTGAGGGATGTGGACCAGTCAGCTCCCTGAGGGGCAGAGGAGGTTCAAGCCTTCCTGGCTCCTTCTGCACTCCCCCATTGGCTGTCGGCTCTCATCCATGTCCACAGCTCCCTTAATTGCCTGATTTCCTGACCCCACGTTGAATAGTTTGTACGCTGGGGGCTGGGGGGTTATAATAATGACTTGTAGTGACATGCTTGGGGAAGAGTCGCTCCCTTGACTATCGCAGCTCTCACCGACTGACTGTCGCCCCGACACAGGGCCCTTGATTTAACACTTAAATTAAATCCGCGTTTGAGGCCGCGCAACGGCGTTTCTCACAGATAATGTGACACCAGCGCTTTCAGGTGGTACCAGTGCAAAATGAACCGTGTCGAGGGACTGTATCACTCCTCCTCCATTCAGATGTATTAAGTAATGCAGCTGGAAAACAAAACTTTGCCTTAAACTAAGAAATGCTGCAGAACAGAGAGAAGATTAAAACAAATCAATATTTAAGTTATACATTGTTGACGCAAATTGGTCAATAATTGATTAGTTTTATTGAAATATCAACTAAACTGTATTACAACTTCTAAGTTCAATTGTCAGCAGTGATTTAATTATGTCCAATACTTTGGTTTAATACCTGTAAAAACTGTCAGCTGTACATATTTGATGCTAATTGGTAAATGTGTTCATGCTACCATGTCAAACACATCAACATGCCATTATTATTAAGCGTTTTCTTTTCATATTCTCTGACATTTTATGGACTTAGCAACTAATCAGTCAATCAAGAGAAGGACTGAGAATAAGAACAATCATTAAAGCCAGCCTCTTGTTTCTCCTACAGTAAAAGCTTCACTGTGTAGAGTGAAATGTGCAGAGTCTGACACTAGAAGGCTGTTTTCACACTCGTCGTTGAACCTGTTAATTTGCTCTGTGCTCTTTGAAAATCTGATTTTCAGAGGCGGGCCTACAAACATGATTTGCGACATCACAAATGGTTTGGTCACTTTCAATACACATGTGATGATGACACTTACACAGTATATTCCATGAAGGAAAAGGAGTAGATGTCTCATTTTAGGATTCGATGCTGTTGTTCAGTTCATGTCAGAAACATGTAAGATACGTTTGGCCTTAGTGCACGTACGGAAGAGGAAATCTTTTAACCTGCCAAAGACCAGCTGATTTCAGCCTCTCAAATGTAAGGGTTTTGCCACTTATATTTTCTTGATTGTGAACTCAATATCTTTGAGTTTTGGACTAGCTGTTGGAGAAATAGTATTTGCGAGCTGTACAGATTAAATGCTTACTATCACTTTGGAGTTGTGGTCGATGAAATCATCAGATCATGATGAAACATCAAATTTCCGTGCAGCTCTTCATCAAAGTCAAATAAAACCACAAAAGCCTACAGCAGACTCCTGTGTCGATGGTCACAGAGGCAAAGGAAGCAACAGCTTGCTCCAAAATGTATTCCTGACAGCTGCTGGCCTTTGAAAGAGTTCATGAGAGGGGGGAGATGAAATATCATTTAAGTCATGTCCTACTCAACACGATGAAGAGTTTTTAATAATGCTGCATGGAGGCTTTCAAGCAGATCTATGACGGACACATGAAAACCGGGGAGCTTTTTGTGCTCTCGCTGAGCTGTTGTTCACTATTTATGAAAGCTCCGAGCAGCGAGGAACCAGAGCGATGGTCGGATGCGCTTGCTCATTGCTTTTAGACTCCTGAGGAAATCAACTGCTTAGACTCACACGATCATTAGTGATACTCCTGCGAGCACACCAATAATCTGTGAGGTGGAATCAGAGGCTGAGAGACGCAGCCAGACAACAGCGTACGAACGTGGTTCTGATTCCCACGAGACGCAATTCCAATAAATCGGTATAACCTTATCCATTTCATATGATTACCTCCCTCCTCGTTACTTGAACTACGGACACCAATCAAATTTCTGTCTGCGTTAATTAAATCTCAGTTCAAGTAGCGCATGAAAGCAGAAGAGAACTTTCCTAAAAGATTAAAGTCAGAGTGCACAATGAGGAATATTCGCCTTTGAACAGTTTCCAGACAAAAGGAACGAGCTGTCAAACATTCACCAAAGATAATTTTTCTAATGCAGAAGCCTTTCACAGCCAATACACGCTACAAAGGCAGCATGGGGGTCTCTATCATCTAAAAATAGATTCATCCACTTCATCGTCTTTGTTGCTCTTCCGAGCTCCATGCTCTTTATTTGACACGTCTCTTCAGACTCGGAGAGCAAATCGCCCTCAGACGTTTACAGTAGCATCAGCATCCTGTCAGGAAACACATCACCTACTCTGAGGAATAGACTGAATTAAAAAAAAAATAAAGACATTTCTTGCCGTTGTTGTTGTTGTTGTTGTCGTTGCTGTTGCGGTTTGAGTCGGTTGATGAGTAAGACAATTTATCGCGCTCACCGTCTCCCCGGAGTCTCCACTTCCCTGGCAACCAATTAAGAAATCATCTGACATGCTGCTCAAGTGAAATCGAACTTCAACAAGCAGGACGTAATGAGTGAATTAGCTTTACAGGCACTGGCAGTCAAAGTTTGTGACTTATGGATGAAGCCAGGTTAGGTGTTTCCATTGGTTTCAAGTCCTTGTGCTTAGGTAGCAGTTTGCTTCACATTCACCGACATGAAACTGTCTCATCCCGTGAGAAAGTGTCTTTGCCAAAAGGTATAGCTATGTCTTTAATCCCAGGCTTTAGAGAAACAGAGATGTTTTTCCATGCAGAGTGATGCCGGCAGGGAAGCTTGCTGAGAGAATACATCTGCCGCCAGCGGTAACACCAAGCTCTATATCCTGCGGGCTTGATTGTGCTCTCCCCCCCCCGCCGGTTTGCCCCAGGCTGCACCACCACAGCCCCCACCCATCCTCCACGACAGGCTCCTCTCCTTCTCTAAATCAAGAGAAGGGGAAAACGGTGCTGCGCTTATACAGCGTGACTAACGTAACTAAAGCACTGCAATAAACAACGGGCTGAAAATAAGCTCAGGGTTGCAATACCCTCCAATTGTACACATTTAATCGTTAGTGCAGACTTTTTAAGCAAGCAAAGATTGGAACAAATGTGTCTGTTAATCAGAACTGTGTTTCACACGCCATGCATGGCCGCTCCTGTTGTGTTCCTCCTTTGCCCGAGACAACAGAAACTCTCTCCAAATTAATCTCAAGCGTCACATGCTCAGCTAACTTGATTTTTTTTCTCGCTGCGGCGGTAACAGAAATGGCTGCGACATGTTTCCCTCCAACATGTCTCTTTTTCCCGCTTTTACCATGAAAAAGGAAGGAGGACAGAGAGGCCGAGAAAAGAAGTTCAGGAGATAGTGAAGGTTCGAGGGGAGGGGGGGGGGACGGACGGGTCGGTCGAAGGGCTTGCAGCTCTCACTCTGTTTCACACATTCAGTCACACTCGCGTTACGTAACCAATGTCTGTCAGGGATATCAAAACAGGCAAACAATAAGACAGTGAACAAAATAAGACAGTGGCGTGAACAGATGCTGCTAGACTGTGCAGCGGAAGGAAGGAGGATAATAATAGAGCGTCGCACAGAGGAGGGAGTCAAACTACACTTTCACACGTTTCCTTTTCATCTACATTTCTCTTTACATAACAAAATTTGTGGAAAAAAGTAAACAGTAGAGCTGCTGATGGCTAAAATATTTTTTGAGTGTGGCTTTGTGCATCTTTGCTACCAGCAAAGTCTCGTATCTTTGACCATATGTTCAGCGGAATGATGCTGTGTGGTGCGACACCGCAGCCGATGTCAGTGGGTCGGTGGTTACACTGTTTGTCCTTTTGAAGTTATTATAAAAGCTACACCATAAAAATCACACTTGAATCTCTGCATGAGAGCCAAAAATGGAAAGAGCTTTACTGCGAATAAGGGCCAGCAAATCTCTCTGAGCAGGCTTCTATCCAACAAGGTCATATATTCCATTCATGCGCGGTGAACACAGTTTGTTTGCAAATGATTGTAGTTAGTTGTTTTATTCATGTTTCCCGCAGCATTGCAACCTTTCTTTTGAAAGATGGGGTCGTAAAAAAAGGTTTATCCCATTGAAGCCTGACATTTTGTGGAACACTGGAGCTTTTGTTCTGGGGATGATTTATCTTGGGGGCAGAGCAACAGGTTTAAAACGAGCGCAAACGAACACTTGAAGAATTAGTCATCGTCTCTCCTCACTGACAGCCTCTGGACAACATGAGTCACTGATGCTGATGTGAAGTGTGTTGACCCTGGACCTACTCACAGGTTAGTTTACAATATGTTTACTGCCCTGTGTTGTGATCTGTGAGTAAGTGAGCCATTTTGGTCACGAGTGAGTAATACATGCTTGTTTCCATTTTCTCTCATTACGTGACCGACTGTATGATGATTTATGTCTTGTACAATGAATGTGATACAATATTTCATCCGCTGCCTTTCAGGCTTTTACATCTATTTGTTTGGTCAGAGAAAAAGTATATATCAGAGTCATGATTGCTCCTATTGGCTTTTGCTCCTTTATAAGTGAGGTTTTATCATGTTTGTTGTTTGGAGCCTTGATGAAAACTTAGTAGGCGAAACATGTTGGTTGTTTTTTAATGACTGGCCTTTTTTTTTTTACTGATTTGGCCCTTGTGATGAAGCCCTTTCGATAGCTTCTCCCTCATTTCACTTTGTGATCCCATTTCACTTTGTGAAAATGGAAGCAGCAGTCATTATCTCAACACATATTTGAAACACACAGCTGCGCACAATCATTTAGTAAGCCAGCCAAAGTGGAAAATGTGATTGGTCCATGAAATAAATCTCAACAAATAAAGCAGCACTAAAAGACATTTTTTTTGGCCAATCAGACGCGAAAGAAACGGGTATCGCCACGCATAGTTGTCATAATGAGGGTATTAGCAACATTGTTTCTATTTCCAGACACTGAGCAACTTTATCGTCGATTTGGAGTTGTGTTTCTGGCTTCTAGACAAATTTAAGTCTGATGTTTGCTCGCCTCTTGGCTCCGTTTTGGTCTCCACCAATTCCTGAGTGAAATAAATGGCTCTGTTCACTAGCTAGTTGCTAACTTTGCAAACTTTGCAAACTTTTTTCCCACTGACGACAAGGTTGGTGAGAGCAATGAGAATGCATCAAAACATTAAAGTTGTGGGCTGTTATGAAACAGCGCACTGAGCTGAACAGTTGTCTCGTTCATCAGTTTGAGCACCCCTTTGACATGCAAGTACTCATCGGATCCATTATGAATATGAAAATATTGATTGAGGCAGCTCTAACAAAAGGTCATTGGATTGCATTTATATACGGCTTTTCTAGTCTTAGTTACCAACCACTCAAAACTCTTTAAAATAGACATCAGCGCTCCCAACTTCACACACACATTCATACACTGGTGGCAGAAGCTGTTATGCAAGGCGCCACCTGCTCATCAGGAGCAATGCACCTATTCACACACAGATAGAACAGCCAGTGGAAGCAATTTGGGGGTCAATACCTTGCCTAAGGACACTTTGACAAGCAGACTGCAGGGCCCGGGGATCAAATCATCCACCAATCAGTGGATGACCCAGTCCATCTGCTGAGCCACAACCACCTCTTAATCAAGTTACCAGTAAGGTGATACAGTGGTTATAAATCAGATATGACTGTAGTATGACTCCATATTGGGAAGTTAAAAACAACACAGATGCTTTCTAACTTGCCTGTATGCTTTCTGGTTGCCTCTTACACCCCTAATTATAACGGGTTAGGGTTAGGGTCACTGCAGGAGCTTACAGTGGTGGTGATAGGATATAAACAGGGCCAGAAGCTTGTACAGGAAGCTTAGATTTTTTCTGGGAACTTATCATGATTGAATATAAATGTAAATGGGGAGGAGTGAATGAGAGGAGGTCGCAGGGATACGACAGCAATGCTCAACTTTTTCAAACTAGGTCAGCTGACACTCTTTTCTCCCAAGTCACTGCTAAAACTACAGCCCTGAGATATAGATAGAGCTGACTTTCTTTTTTTATTCCCCCACACTTGCACTCTTGACACTTGGCACAAATGCAAGTGTCAAGAACAATGTCTCGTCTCTCTTTCTTGAGATTTTATCCGTTATATTAGCGACGACTGCACTCTCTTCAGACCGCAGGAAACCAACCACCCCCGAAATAATGTTTTGCAAGATTTAAAGTACTTAATAGCAGTCGCTGGAGTCCTGCATCTGCGTGAATCAGTACCACAAGCTGCCATCTACCCATCCTCCCCTATCAAGGTGCCCATAAAGGCCTAATTACTTGCACACCCCCCATTTACACTTTGCTCTCCCTGTTCCTGAGCACCGCTCTTCTGTGGCCACGCAGACAATGATGTGCTGGGTATGGCCACAGCAGAGCTTGGATTAATTACGCGGATGTAGGAGTCATCACTTCACAACTTCTAATTAACAGCAGATGAAAGGAGTGAAGAGGAGAAAGGGATGACAGCAGGACAGGATCTGGCATGAAACTAGCAGGATTTCCATTACAAGGAAGAGTGAGCACCGAGGACAGAGCAGCACAGCTATAATTCAGTTAACGCTTCTCTCTACTATTAATTCTGAGAAATACAAGCAATGACAGTAGTGAGCTGAGACAACCAAATATTACATAAGAGACACAGATGTGCCACATGTACCAATGTTAACGTTTTCTGCAAGCCTACAAGACAGTTGTAGATTAAAGTTATAGAGAAAGATTGAGAAGTCAACCCTGTAACAGGTCACAGTGAGTCAGATTTTTAATGCAAAATACAAAGCTTTGCTAATTTTCTAATTTTAGTCCAGTTATCCAGATCTCTAAACAGCTTCCTCCTGAAGCAATGCCAGTCACATCTGGTGACTTATTTTTTACACGTGAAATTACATTTTTGCTGCTACAGAGTGCCGAAAAAAAATGCAGCATTGGGAACCGCTCCAGAATTGGTACAATTGTAAACGGTACCCAATGTCTTAATGTCCCAAGACCTATGGAAGATTTCCAGCTGTATTTTCGGTGACAAAAACAGGTATTGTAAGCCAGAAAATGATGTTTTCCTTTCCCTAACCAAGTGTTTTTTTATGCCTTAACCTAAACAGACCAATAAACACAGTGCTGTCACAAAATAACAATTTAACCACATAATTTTTTTATGTTGTGACATAACGAAACATAAATTTCCAAGATATCTGTGGTTTTCAGAAACACAAATTTATACTGCCAAATGTTTACACTTTCCGTCAAGTGAAGTGTCCCTGTGGGAGATGTACAGAAGTGGTCTTCTAAGAATTATCCTGAGTCTTCCCATAGCCACTGAACTGACGGTTTCAGTTGCTCCTCTCTTCTCCCCGTGGCACTAAGCTCCACCACTTCTGACGACACCGAGAGTAAAGACGAGCAGCTGACAGAGACAAGACTGGAGGTTTTCAAGTGCTATAGCTGATTTGCAGCTCCTCCAGTCCACTGGGCACAAGCGGGATGTCGGGAGCAGGTGTGTGTGATGATCTATGCATCCCTCTCAATTATAGATGTGATGTTACGCAACAGAGGCTGCTCCTACTGTACTGGAGACAGCAAAAAAAAAGCCTAAAATACACTTGTTCGGAGGAGCCTTGCTTGCACCACTTGGACGGAACATGAAACTTGAATTGTTGAGCTCAAACAGTGTTTTGTTAAACAAATTATATTAGGGCTGGTTGGACTATGATTAAGGTGATGATTCACTTGCAACCTTTCTGACATGACAACACTCAAAGCTGCAACAAAAACCTTAATTAATCGAATTAATGTTAATCATTTTTAACCAAATTAAAAGGGTTTTCCTGTCAAATCTTTCTTAAAACCCAAAAGACAGCATTAGAAATGCCTCTTGCACTGGATTGTGTGTTTGTTTCTTTCCACAGTCCCTTTGGTCGACTGAGACTGAGGGCTGTAGCAGGATAATTCGCAGTTTAGCGCTCGTTTCCCTGCAGAGATGATGCCTCAGTTACTCTGGCGATGGGTACGACTCCACAATCACTGATACATAAATACCCGCAAGTGGAAAATAACTGGTTTTCTCTGAATCATCCCGACCAGACATGTGCGTTCTTGACAGGACTGCCATAAGGATTTGGTATGTAAGCCTACCCACAAACTCATAAATATGTGTCCCAGTACCGTATAACCCCGCTTCCATAAAATATTTAGCACATCACGATATTCAAGTCCTCTGGGTATTTGTTTTTCTTGTATGTTATGCATATCACTAAATTATGTGACATGGTTTTAAAAATGGATGCATAAATAAAGAAGAACATTAAAGATGAAACTCTGCAGGGGAATATGTTGTTCGCCTAAACACTGCACTGTTGTTGTCTCTGTTTCTTTTGGTCTTTTTGCTCTGACTGTGCATGGGAGTGTGTGCACATATGAGTGAAACAGCGACTCTGTTTGTAGACCTATCTGATTGTGCCCCTTCGACTGAACACCGGCCTGTATGGTAAGACTTGAACCTGGTCTGTGCTTGCAGACGCCTGGCTTGAATAAGGGCTACAGATGTGGAGGAAGTTGACCGAGGTTACACACCATGATAGTTCTACGTCCAGATAACACAAACCATGTTTTCTACCCGCTGACTAAATCAATGTTATCTCTGTGTGACTGTGACAAAAGAACAACTGAAATGCCAGCGCTGCTCCATTACTATGCACAATTTACACGCCATCAGGTAAATAATTCATAGATTTTTAAGAACTTAAGAACCAACTACTGGTTGACTACATTTCCCAGAGTGCCTTTCTCAAACCTCAGACAACAAGCTCAAACTTGTGAAACTCTGCTGCGGATGATTCTTCACAGGGAAGCGAATAACAGCTCTTCTGGAGTGAGAACAAGTTCGAGCTATACCCTTCTCTCACAGTTCTAAAGGAATGGCTGCAATGCATTCTGGTCTTGTGCAACTGGTTTTGTTCTTTCATTAATGGTTCAACTTTAGTTCGTAGTCTCTTTGTAGTCTGTGTGCGGGCCAGATTTAACTGTAAGGACCCGAGCGAGCAAGAGTGTGTATCTGCATAAGTATCTCCGTACTTCTCCCCAGCTCCAGCTGAGTTGAGTTGCCCACACCTAGCCCATCCCTTCCAGCTGTCCTGCAAGCCAGCAATGAATGTGTACGTAGGCCCTCTACAAGATGCTCCACTGTTGCACCTCAACATGTCCAACCGTGAGCTCAAAATAGAATCCGACCTCATTTCATGCCTCGTGAAGCTCTAAATTTGCACCAGAGGGGACGTTACATTTGTGATAGATAGTGTGAGTAAATTAGGAAAAAGAACAAAGTCTGTTTGTCTGACAAATATTGCACTTCTCAGCGGGAAAATAACAGACCTAAAGGGACTATTTTTATAGGCAAACAGCAGGCCTAATCTTAGAGAGCACCGTTTCTTACTATGAGGATCAGGAGTGAAACAAACTTTTCTACTTGAACTTGTGACCAGCCAGGCAAAATGTAGCAGGAAATACCACAGAAGAAGTTTTGGCGACCTGCCTTGTGTTTATGTCTGTCTGTCTGTCTGTCTGTCTGTCTGTCTGTGGATACATTTATTTTTTACAACTTAATAGCATCATAACTATGTGAGTTGCAGTCAGGAAACTTAACAGGTTTGTAGATGAGATCCACATAAAAGCCAATTTTAAAGATGGGTGTGGTCCCGAAAGGGCACCAGATGTAGGGGTGACAAAGAGTAGGGAAAGGGCAGTTGGCCCCATACTTAACACCCCTGGCCCACATTCACACAGTTCATTGTATCCCAGTTTCAATCATTCCCATCCACACCAAGACATTAGATAAAAGTAGAGACCATTTTGCGATGGGGTGTAGGGAGCAATAGATCACATAACAAGAGTAAAGTGACTTGGCCATGCAGGTAAACTGTATCATGTTGGATGTTCTTACATTCTGTCATTGCATTACTAATGCATGGAATTAAAGTGGACCTAAAGTGCTGAGGACCTCCTCCTGGAACCCCCTCCAGGACCTCCTGGGGTCCCCAAACCTAACTTTGAGAACCACTGTGTGATTTAATGAATGCAGAAGAATAAAATAAGCAATCAAAAAACATTACCCAGGAAGATCACTGAAGAGAAAATGAACTAAAACAAGAACGAGTAAATGTCCAAAAACATTTGATTCAAGACGATGTTAAGTGGTATCATTTTAGCAAAAAATGGTTCTTCGGTCTGTCACTCCTAATTTGAAAAAGACCGACGTGTTTTGCCTTCCATTTTTCCTGCATGTGAAAAGAGCTCCCTGGTATCTTTAAGGCTTAACCTGCAGCAGCAATATCAAACTCAATTTCTGTTAAGGCTAAGCCTGAAAAAGGATATTCATTCATGTTTTATTAATCATGATGTGGCTCGGTCTTATAAGATAGCATTTTGTTCGAATTCAGCAGAAGTAATCCCCCGTGGCGGATGGACATGAATGAGATGTCAGAGTTTCTGCAGCACTGATAGTATCAATGCTCTGCTGCTTCATATCAAAGCTGAGCAGTGGATGTCTCAGGGATGCTGCTCTAAGTTGTCAAACATCTGCTTCTTTGACTGAAGACAGATGGTACGGCTGAGCAATATTTCTATATCATATCACTATCATCAATTAAATCGTGTTATGGCCTAAATGCTGCTTACCAGACTGTTACCTATCACTGATGATTCAAAATCTAACTGTGTTAATATTTTGTTAAAGTACCAATAGTCATCTTTAAAATTATGTCACAATATTGATAGTCGAGGTTTATGGTCAAACATATTGTAACTTTTGATTTTGTTGGACAGTCCTAACATTTATGAATTTCATGATATTGTCATGATCCAGTGGGATCATGACAATATCAACTTAATAATTTGAGTGACATCTCAGAATGTCTTGGCATCTGGTATGTCCCCCTTTGATGACAACATACACTCATCCTGGCATGGGCTCCACAAGTTTGTGCGAACCCCAAAGACATGATAATATAATACTAAAAACGCATAATGACCCCAGACACACTTCAGAGCTTTGCAAGAACATATTTCCAGCAGTGTCACCTGACCTCAGCCCTTGTTAAACATTTATGAAGGCCACTTAAAGACTGAAAAAGCCACGCAAGAACCTCTGTGGAACACTGTAATATCATGCTGGGATAACACGAGTCATCACATTTTGCACAGACTTACGGAGTCCATGCGAGCACAAAGTGCATGTTGCCATTCAAACAAAAGTGGGACATACCACATACCGCCATGGTTTTGGTTTTGGTCAATTATCTCCTGTTTTATTTTGCAGTTATATCATCCAGTGTCTTGTTGTCGCTTTCTACTTCCTGCTCACCTGTGCTCCCAGAGTTCTGTTTCCCTATCATGTTCCTGGTGCTCCTCCCCAGTCTGACCCCTCCCCCCCCACACACACACCTGTCTCACATCAGCCTTGTTAGCGCTGACCTGTTCCCCGTGTCTCTCCACCTGCACCTCATGCCCTCGTTAGTTTGGTTTGTGTTGTTCCCCCAACTCTATGTTGGTTTGTCTGTCTTGCGTCCACCCGTCTCCTGTGGTTCCTGTATTTTCCTTTTCCTGCTTTTTTATTGTTTGCTCCTTCCGATTTGGGGACGTGGGGATTTTGGGCCTCGGCTGATTAAGAGGTTGGTTTTTGTTTACTTCCTGCCTGCCTGTGTGTGTTTTGCGTTTGGGTCCTTTCTGTGAAACTATGACAACACCTACTATATCATTAATTGTGACATTTACCACCCAGCCATACTAGAACCAATCATTAGCCATAAGTTAAAAGTTTCTGTGCAAAAAGAGAAGAAAAATGCTCAAAGAAAAACTGAGTGAAAGGTTTTTGTACTATTTAGATATTGAAGCTCTTTATACTCTGTAAAGTAACCTTTCTCCACTCACCAGTGACCTTTTCTTTGATAGAGACATCAATCCCTCCATCTCTGGCCATTTTCAAACTGCAGTAACAGTGTTTGTTTTTTTCTCAGATAGAGTATGTGTGCTGATCTTCACTGAGAGGAGGATTGATTACTGGCATGTTGGCTGTATCTCTGCATTTATCAATCTTTTTCACCAGATTGAGAGAGAGAGAGGAGAGAGTGCTGCCCGAGAAAAGTCTTAGACAAGAATTAGACCAAAAGCACCGCACATGCGTGCAGTCAGCTGAGCGCGTACAGAGCTTGGTCCAAACATGCTAAACACAGCCTGGATGTAAAGCTGTGGAAACATGTGATTAAGGACAGACCTTCCATATAATCCACTTATATCTATATCCATCAAAAGCCAAAATCTTGCTTCATGCTGCTTTGAGTTTGCACCTCTCAGGGGAGAGCGGCTTGGATGCAGGTTTGATAAACAAGACAGGTTTTCGTGTCGTATCTGGCTGTGTTACACATGCAGACAGTTACACTCGGGGGGGGCTATTACAGCATCCTGCATATAAGTGTCTCATATTCATGATACTAAGATAATGTATCAAGTCGCACGGAGCAACTGAGTCACGCAACCACCTCTCACCCACAGCCCAAATCGTGGCTCACTACCAGCTCCTATTTCCCTCTCGCTTTGGTAAATCCCGTGTGTAAGAGCACGAGTGTGCCAGCGTGGAAAGGCTGGTGGCAAATGAAATAAACCTGCATCTCTTTGCACTCCGCCGAGAACTGCTCAGCCTCCCACCTCTCCTGAAATTGGCTGCCCTCAGCATCAGCCCGCCGCTCTCCAGCCATTAGCCACTGCTGTCTAGTTGCCACTGGGTCCTGAGTGGTCATGCTGTGTGTGTGTGTGTGCTGGAGGGGCCTTGTGGGCTGATTCCGTTCAACGCGTGGCATGCAATCGCGTGCAATGTACGACGATATTTCGCTACATTAGTTGGCAGCCACAACTACTGTAGGTCGTCCAGAAGGAACTGAGAACTAGGTGGACGTGGAACATTTCTGTTCATTGTCTTATTTTTCGGTTTAATAGAAACGGAAACAAGGTTGCATCATTTATCGGAAGGCAAAATGCGACGGCGATTATTTGCGGAGCGACACTTCCACAGAAAAATGTCTGATGCAACCGTGCAACTCATCATGAAATGTTTTATTCCCAATATGCCTGCGCTCCACAAAGCACTATTGTGGGGGATAATTTCGAGATGTGACTCAGCACGGATGTTGTGTGAAGTTTCGGTGCGCTTTGGGGCAGAATGGACACTCGTGTCTCATACAGTTCAATCAAAACACAACCGCTCTGACAAAGCTACACTTCCACAACAGTGGTAACAATTCAGTGATAATGGAAAATGGACTGTTATGTAGAAGCTGATGAGTTGCTTGAATCATTCTGACAGTCTTTCATGAAGTGTATGAATAACCTGCACATAGAACCACTCATTCTTAGGCAGTATGCATTACACATAGGCATCATTTACACTGGAAACATGTCTTTTTGAAGCTTTTTGAAAGCATAGTTAGAACTGTTGAAACTGGGCAACAAAAGTACCTTGCACCAAGAAATGACACTCGGAAATCATATGAAATGAATTTAATTTGATTCAATTGAATGAATAATTAACCATTATGCATTTTTTTTTCCCCAGCCATAATAATCTTCTCTGGTCTCCCTCATTACATTGCCATAAAACTATTCATAATTTTGAATATATATTACTGTTAACGTTAATATATATCAGCAACTTTTTTGATTCATTTGGTATTTTAGCAGTCAATGTGACCAAAACTAACTAACCTGGTGCTCTTTGAAGGCAAACTTGTCTTTGCTGAAAAGCGTCTCAGTACACTGCAAATTTTAAAGTTTTCTTTACTTTCAAAACAGGAGATCGATTACCTTTAGAATTATCAAGTAAATACAGCTGTATAAATGTATTAAATTACAGTTTCATCAAATCAAAAGGTGCTGTGTTGTGCTAATCTAATTTTTAGGTTCATAAGTTTACTCTTGAAAACATTTACATGCTTCAATGTTATTTTTCTTATGCTGCCCATCGCTGCAGCACCTCTATTCACCTTTTGTCTGGTTGTCTGTTTCAGCTACTATCTCTTTAAGGTCCTCCCTCCCAATAAAGCCCAGTCTGCTCTGATTAGTCACCTCTCGCAGGCCAGAGCAGGCGACACCCACTGTGTTTCTGCATCGGCTTTGCTGTTTTATTTTCAAGCCACGGCTGTGCTGAAGGCTTTGCTGAGGATGGCAACTGTTTAGCCCTCATGTGACAGCACAGTTTGTTTGCTGACACTGTGCTTTTGTGTGAGGGCAGGGTAGTTTGATTTGTATTGCTGCTATATTCCAGTCTTGTGTCATGGTCACCACCACTACCCCATTCAGTCAGACTTTAATGGAATATTCCTCTTTAGTTTGATATCCCTTCCCTTGTCACAGCAACACTAGTGGAACAAAAAGAAGCAGGGACAGATTGAGCTCTGAACAGCAACTGTCCTGTGATGTCTGCAGTATTCAGATGTTACGTATAGGTCCATGAATTTTGAAGTACCCTAGCAGCTGTTTAATATTGCAGACACCACATCATATGAAATTTGCAAAGTTTTCCACCAGCTACCAGCCAAAGGCCATCCGCCGGCAAAATCCCACTCAACGTGTGCCCACCAGAGCGGCAATAACAAACAAATGAACGAAGGATTGACAGTTATTAGATCTGCGGTTTGTACTGACACCACCGCAGCAAGACAGAGCTCCAAGATGAAGCTACGGAGAAAGTAATGCAATCCATCACCCGGCCAGGATCATGAGCAGCCACATGCCCAGGCAGCCAATGCCGTGCAAATGAACTGAAGAAGCGATGGAGGGAACTAAAATAAAGGAAGGAAATAAAAGCTGCTTTGCCAACTTTTTTTTTCCTTCAAAGAATCAACCGCTCCGAGCGCTGCCTGACTCCAAACTCGACGAGCTCCAGTGAAGCAAACACTAGCTCCTCTGTCTACTGCAACCAACAGCAACACTGACGCTGAAGCAGCTAATTATCAGAGGGAAGGGTGCAAATTTAGATTCAGTGAGAATAATAATTAAGATGAGTGAGTGACAGCGAGTATGTTGAGCTTTCTTATTGACCGGCGTGTCGAGGACCAGCCCTTTACAATATTATAATAAATGGTTCTAACTTGCTAAGAACAGCCACAAAAATCATGTGGAAGTCTAAAACATCTAAGTGCATCTTTTATTTAACTTCTTGAGCTTCTAATATAAGTAAATGTCTAAAACATATTTATATCTAAGTTTTTATTTTTACCTTTATTCATTTTGTAGATATTACCTTTCTGGGTTTGAATTTCTTTTTCCAAATTACACAGTGCACCTTTGGGGGAAGAAATTTTAATCAGAAGAGAAAGATCTTTATTTACTGATTTATTTTTAATGCCTAAATAAACAAAACTCTCTTTGTTTGGATAAACTGAATACACAAACTGACCTTAAAGGAGGGCACGGTTTCATACTGTTTTTCATTACTGTTTATATGTGGCAGACCCCGCCACCTTTCTAGCTCCAAACAGTGTTCCAGGGACTCTATTTTCCTCTGAGAACAGCTTGTTTATTCAGTTATGGACAAAATAAATATCTCTGAGCTTGTATTATTACCTCATTAATAGTGTAAATATCAAAATTCTGAGTTTGACTTTTACCTACAAAACTACATGGTGCTCGTTTAATGTTCTCCTGAATCAAATGATGTATGGCACTTGATGCTGACTGAAAACAGAATACATACAGCAGTTGTTGTTGTTGTTCTAGGTCTTTGATGGTCAATCCAATAATATAACAGATGTTGTTCTGAAAATTTTCATAATTCACTATTTGTACTTTTTGATACAGATAGTCTCATGCATGGCTCTTTCTGCTGACAAAGTATGTCTACACTCTATTTTTACTACTTTTACATACAGAATCCGACGTCCCTTCCACCACTGTCCATACAGGTTGGTATGCACATTATTCTCTCCCATGCAGTTATTGAACCTGTGCTCACACTCCGTCCTCCCACACACAGCCCGACCATGTCAGCTGGAGCACGCCACCCAGCTGCACTGTGTGTTTACTCACTCTTGTAGCTCGCACTCCAGGGCTGATATCCATAATACCCGGTGATCCTCAGTATTCGCTCCTCTATGGACGCGCTGTTGATGTCCTCGACTGAGCGGGAGGACTTGAGGTCCTCCTTGATGGCCTCGTCCACCACCAGGTACTTGAGCTGTCTGAGCTGAGGGCTGATGTCCGAAAGCCTTCTGGGGCTCACGTCGGGCGACTTGCGCATCCCGCTGTAAGAAGAGGGAACAAGAGGAGGGGGGGAGGTTTGGCTGCGTTAGAAGACAAAGTGAGACCACCTGGATAAGGAGAAAGGTATAGCGTGTGGACCTTGTATGTGCCTGGATGAGACAAGAGTTCTTCTCGGCTACACCAGGAGGGTCAGTGCTGTGTGTCCCACAGAGACAAGCGTTAGGGCCCCCTGCAGCGCCTCGCTTGTACAGTACAGAAATCATCATCCTTCACTGGCCCTGCGCCGGCACAACAACAGTGTGAGAGACACTAAGCCAAAGTGACTGCTCCTGCAACTGCTGTATACTATGCCCTGTGTATCTCCCAGTATATCCTTATAGGAATTTGAAAGTAATGAATCAATGAGTGATTTGTAGAGACGGAGGAGGAACACTTGTGACGGATCCAGGCTTCATGTAAAGGCAAAAAAAACTGCGCACCGCCTCCTATCTCATTTCTAATGCAGAGGCGATAAATACTGGTGGTTCGAGTCCAACTAAACCGCTTCATGCGGCGCAAATGAAGCCGTTTGTTGTGGAAAGTACCTGGCAAAGTCGCGCGGTGACCTGACATCCTCTGAGCTGTTATGGAACCGCCAACATGTGGGGTGGGAAAAGGTGATTTACTGACCCACTCTCTGCGTAAAATCTCCCCCTGTGCAGCCAGATCCTAATCAGAGCCGCGTAATTCTCGTAATTCTAATCTGGCTCAGGGCAATAGCAATAACCCCCAGTTACATTTAAAACATGAAACGCATTGACAGAAAACAACATTCCACAGTCACAATCAATAATTTAACACTTCTGCCCAATTAAGTTAATTAACTCCATCGGTGCGCACGTCAAACCAAGTGCGCAACAGGTGTGGCCTGCCTCCTGTCCTTCGGCTGCACTGCATTTGTCAAAAAGTTTAAATGGCTTACATCGGCATTAAAGTAGTAGGAGGTCCAAGGTAGCACATACAGTCCCGATGGGGCCGTCCGACCCGGTCCCACACGGTGCCCTCTCCATCACCGTACATCCTCAAGGCCACTAACAGGGCAGCAACTGGGAATCTAAATCCTCATCGAGGCGGAGCCAAGTACCATCGTCCTGCTCCTTTTCACCCCCATAAACATATGCCTGCCTGCCTGCCTGCCTGCCTGCCTGCCTGGACACTACAGCGAACGAAGGGTGCGCTCTGCTCTGGATGCTGCTGCGTCCATGAGGCACTGCAACAGCGCCATCTACCGGATTCACTGGAAATATCATCATCTATAAGTCTTCAATACAGAGGATGGATTGAAGGCGTTCTGACCTGACATGTAGGCAGAGGGATCCAACCTTTTTTTTTTCTATAAAGGGTCACGCACATGAGACTTCCGATATTCTGTTTTCTTTCGAGGACTATTAGACAAAAGTGAGTTTGCTGTCCAGAAGGACCGCTGGTGGCAACTGAATGAGGCTGTACACATGCATCTGCACATCTGCTGACCACAGCTGCAACAATGAGTCCATGAATCACCGAAAGAAAACAAACAATTCTGATAAACTATTAAAGATGCATTATGTAGTTTTGGGGAGAAATCTTAATAGATGCATTTTTTTTATGTCTAAACAAACTAAACAAACTCTGATCATTTTTATGACTGAATAACCAAACTGATCTTCAAGGACGACACAATGTTAAATGTGAGAATTTCCTGCTTTTCTTCGTCAGGTATGCCTATAAAAGAAGAGTCTTAGGGGTTCTGGACTGTTGGTTGGACAGTCGAACAGTTTTCACTTTGAACTTTCGGGAAATTGTGCTATGAATCTAAAGAATTTTTCTATTTGTTTACATTCTATAGACAAACAATTAATCGATTATTCATAAAACAAGTAATCAGCAGTTGAATTGATCATGAATATTATCTTTAGCTGCAGTCCTGCTCCTGACTCAGCTCTCTCTCTCTCGCAGCTGATCTTAAATGTCTGAAAACATACTTTTCTGTGGCTCGAAAGGTCAAATCAGTGAGCACATGCCAATCAGCAGCAGTCATACTTTACAAATGAGATCCTTCTGGTCCTCTTGCCTCGAGCTGTCACATTCAGCGAGTCTCCCTGACCTAAGATGAAGAAAAAAAACGTACTTTGAAGTGTGAAGTAGGTGTTTTATTTTTAATCCGATCGTACCAATTATTTGTGGCCCAAAACTGTATTGAGTTTTTCTCAGCGGTGCTCAAGAGACTGTCAAGCAGAGAGATGGGAATGTGAGGCGGAGGCTAACGGGATTGTAGTAATGGTGTTGGCATAAAACAACAAAAACTCCTGCACATGTCACGATACTTGAGGGAGAGATTGTTTGACTGGTATGTTTCTTACTTTTCACTGAAGATACCTGTGCTGCGTGGGCGTGAAAGAATGCTCTCTCCCTCATTTATCACAAAAACTATCACAGAATGTTCTCCAGCACAAAATGCACATCAGCGCTGTTACCAGACAACTTTTTTTGCCAGGACTATCACTATAGATTCTTCAACAATTCATGGGCCACTGGGGTCTCCTGCGCTCTATTATTCATAGTCTACTTTACCACCAGCAGCTCTGGCTTGTATTCCAAGTGTCAGGCTGAGCAGAGGTCGAAATGAAACGGTAAGTGTTGTTTCTGTTCAAAGCCCGCAGAATCGAAAGACACTCACAGGGATTTGATTACATCCAATCAGAGCTGTGCCTCCAGTGATGGGGTAATTATGTTCACTGGTGGTGATTATATCTGCTTGGAAATTAAAATCATTTGATTGTCTCTGTCTCTCGTGATCAGAAGTGTGAAATGTGCAACAATGGCAGTACGAGTGGAAGGTTTTTCACACATGTAGTTTTAAAGATGTGAATCCTGACCATTAACAAGTCATTCAAATGTTTTAAACTATCCAAGCTTTAGATGAAACAACTTGTGCTAATTTTGCAGTCAGTTTGGCAAAGTTTAGCTGATATGTCCTCCGTCCCTAGACAAACCTGTGCAGCACATGCAGTTCAAGCGATGAGGATGAATGGAGCTCTACCTTGTATGATGGTCCTGCCGGCAGGTCCCAGGTCTGTGGTCCCCTCGCTGCATTGCGTCTGCATTCTGTGAGCTCCTGACTGCGGACAGCAGCACCAGTACGCCGGCTGTTTTTTTGAGGACAGGTTTTGCATCGATCAATGACCGGCCACAGCTCGCAAGCCCTCACACCGAGGGTTGGGACCTGTGCTTACTCAAGCAAAAAAAAAAAAGTGGAGTGTGGTCATCAATAAGCGGGTCAACACCCCCCATCGACAGTCTCGGGGAGCGGAGGATCGGGTTCATCTTGCATAATGTACCTCTCAACTTCACAGCTCAGCCAAAGCCCAATCAATTCTCACTGTTCGACCTTCTGCTTTGCCAAAACTAAAATAATGTGCCCGCCTCTCCTGTGAGACACAGCCCATAAATATCTCAACCGCTGATATAAAAGGACTGCTGACATATTCAAGTCATTCACTGCCATCCAGAGCACCATCTTCCACTCCAGCGGTCCTCTAATAGCGATTTAATTGGCGCCCCAATCTACAGGGCACTGCGCTCCTTTCTAAATATGGATCAGAGTTGAAGTGGGAGCCAAAGCTCAAGGCCCAGAAAGATAAGATGAACGGTGTGAGAATGATCCAAATGTTGCTTCACACGCACATGCAGTGGAGCTTGATTGTGGGCCATGGGCCAAAAGCGAACACCTTTTGTCTTGCATTGTATTGTATTATCAAGATGTAAAAATGTAAGTGCTTTTGATTGAGTCACTGATTGATAAATGTCAATCCCACATAACAAAACATTCAATGGCATTTTTCCCCCCCAAGAAACATTAGCCAGGCCAAAGTGAACTTTGTGCAGCCCTGCTCGGATCCAATCTTCTGTTTATCAATTTCACAAGAACTGTAATGCATATTTTGGTTATTCAAAGGTGCAATATGTAACAATTTGAACTGGCCAGCTGTTGAATTCACACTCAAAACAAACAGGGGGCAGCACATCACCAGAGTGACTGCTGACGGTAGGCGCTGTTAGCTTGTTAGCTCAGTTAGCCGTGAACCTAGAGGTCCAGACTGGGAGCTCAGAGCAGGGGAGTGTTTACGCCATTGTTTAACCAACCAGTGCAGAAATGTTGGACTGGGACGGGTCGGGCCTGGGCTAGCTGGTTAGCACACCAACATCCGTAGGAAAGATATGTCCGCAACACATTTCATAGACGTCCAAGTCCAATGTGTTATTTCTTTACACTCTGCTGATAATTTAAAATCTTTATGGAATGTTTACAACTCAGATCAAATTCTTACTTATTGCACCTTTAATGTCCATTATTGACCACAATGTTTTTAGTACAAAAACATTTTTTTAAATTCTGCCAGTCATAAGATATCTAAAATATATATTTTTCTCTATCTACTGAGGTATTGTGTTGGAAAACAGGTCATATTATTTTAGAGTAATGGCTTGTCCTGGTAGGAAAAGTCTCAAGTGTGCCAATAAAAACAATGGCAGAGTGACCAGGACGCTGAAACTGGATCTGTATAACTGAATTCACCCATTGTTAATTTGTGCGTGCACCCGTGCTTTTTTCCCACTGTGACGTGATGAAATGTCATCTGGAAAACGAGGCATGTTTCTCAAGGGAGCATGACCTTTCGTACTGGGAAATGAAATAAAAAATGTAATCAAAATGCATTCAGCTTCTTTCTCAACATACAGTACGACAGCCCATATACATCCAGGACATAGAGGGATTTCAAAGTGAGAGGCCTCCAGGCTGATACTATCTGACAGACCCGGATCAAGATTTCACTCTCCTTCATCATAACCTCCCCTTTAGCTCTCCTCTGCTACATCAAAAAACTCGAACCCTTCAGTCGGAAAAAACAAAAGCCGGCATGTTGTGAACCCTCATCCAATCTCTCAGTCATTTCCATTATCTCTTTCATCCTCCTGTGTCCAGTTTTTATACAATTTAGAGAAGCATGATGGAAATCCTCTCGCTTCACACCATCAATATTTAACGCACCTCTCAGCCTGGAAACAGTGTGACAGACCCCTGCTGATTGGCCGGTGCGGGAAGAGAAGTGAAACTCTGAACCAGTAATAAAACGTGACATTTATCACTGTGTGAGCTTAAAGGCTTAAACATATAATTTGTCATTAGTTTAATTGGTGCACTTAGTATTTTCCTGTGCCAAAATGAGGAGCATTTAATCGTTAGGATCCACAGAATCACATCTGTTCCCTTGTCGCAGAAGAAGACGTTATTTGTTGAAATGTTATTTCAGCCACGGGGAAACATAACCTTCATGGAACGGGCTCCCTGTAGTCTCAGAGGCCTCCGACATTTCTTTAGGGTGTATTTGTTATTCAGCTGCCATTATTGGTAAGGTTGACACACAGCTGGAGAGTGTCCAGAATCTCTGTGGATGAGAGGGCCCGCTGATGCTATTATGTGTCAGCATGGAGAGCCAGTGAGCTGCAGAGGCGAGCGGCTCCAATGGGGGAGAGACGACTGGCATCGTCGGTCTCTTTCTCTTGCCAGCCGTAACTGCCCCGATTTCTATACTTAGATAATCCCCTTTTTTTAGTTTTTTTGCTGACAAATGAAAACAAGATAAAGCATAAAATAAAGCACTGTGTGTCCATGCATAGTTCCCTCTCTGCTGTGTTGCTATTAGTATCAAAAGACACATCTGAAAGAGCAGGAAAATGGCACTTCAGAGGATCTTCTCAGCTGAAGTCTTCACACAGAATGTATGATTGAAAATGTTTTTCATTAAAGGTGCAGTATGTAGTTTTGGGGAAGACATTTTAACCAGAATAGACGGATCTTTATTGACTGACTTTGTATGCCTAAACAGACTCTCTTTGTTTTCAATGTCTGAATAAACAAACAGACCTTAAAGCCGACACATTTTGATACTGTTTTACCTTGTTTATATGTGGTGGACCCTGCCTCCTTTCTAGCTTCAACAAGTGCTCTAGGGACCTTATTTCTGATGGATTATTTTATATTATTTACTCATTTATATTGTCAATATTGAAGTTCTGACTTTGAATTTCTCCTCCAAAACTACGTAGTGCCCCTTTAACACATGCTGCTCTGCCATTGAATGAATCTAATCAGTGATTGAAGTGGAGTCCCTCTCTCCTCTTCTGCCCATTAGACATTCACAGTCTTATTGTAATTATTACCAAAAGGTATTGTATGCAATGTGCAGCTCTTTATTTCTTTCCTGCCATATTAAGCTATTCATTCTTTATGAAGGACTAAAGTGAACACTCCACTGTTCTTTGCACGTAAATCCTCCCGCTCTTTGTGTCTCAGACAACACGCACCTCTCCTGCCGCAAATGTCTGCTTTGCATTTCAGTTGCTCGTCGCGGCCAAAGGGGATTTGGAGTAATTGGTCGCCCCACGTTGGCAAGGGAGAACGCCCGGAGTCCTGAAGGAAGAAACAAGTGTTTGCTTCCTTTGAATATTTATAACCAATTATTTTCAGTTGAGTGGTGGGATGTGAAGGCTCGGCGACGACGAGATCTTCCCAAATCAGACCACTTAGCTGACCTGGCAGTTAAACCTGTCAGTATTGTTCTTGCACATGCTTGTGTCAAAGGCGCATTTATATTTTGCCTTTTGTTGTCCAATTAGTGGGACACAGCATTTCCACATTCTCGTTCAGCTGGGTGTCATACTCATGTCTGATTAACCCGGGCGTCGAGATAAGAAAGACGCGCGATGTGCTTTCTGCATTCCTGGGAGTTGCTTCATGACTGATGATGTTTCCACCGGCTGTGGGTGTTGTCAGAAGTATGAACTCTTGGTAAAACAACATCACAGCACAGTTTGGCTTTTGTTTTCCTGTTGCTCTTTTTTTGTGCATCCGTGTTTGTTATCCAAGCACCTTAAAAAACGTGCACGTGCCTTCTGTGCGTGAAACATGAGAACGCACTGCGGAGACGGAGGTCTTCGCTGCAGGATGGCCATGCCAATGGCTGCGGCATCCGTTCGCCCCTCCTTTTCTTCTCGTCCTGTCAGTTTGTCTCACCTCCTACACGTTCAAGACAGAGGTATCTGGGGCAGTGTGTGTGTCCTGCTGTTTGCGTTGTGAGTGTCTGCACATATATACATTTATGCTGAGAAAGCAGGCACAAACACGACCTAAAATGCAAGATTCTACATCTCATTTTTAGTCAACTGGCTGGGCGCATGAATAAAAGTAAATCCACATTATCATTTACGAAACACAATCAACGCTCCCTACACTCCAGCAAAGAGAACGCATCGTGTTTGCTGTAGCAAATGAGTGCAGTTAGGAGAGTTGGCAGTGGGGAATGTTTGTGCTCGAGGCCTCCTGCATTCCCATAGTCCCAGTGTGTGTGTGTGTTTCAGGATATAAATAGAGCAGCTCCACCACCAGAAAGCGGTGCTATAGGGTGGATGTCAGTCGTCGCCTCAGCTCAGCCCGACCCACCCCCTGTCCCCGATGACCCCAGAGTCTCCGGACCACTGGTGCATGAGGAGCCGAAAGTTGCAACGATGGACTCGCTTGTAAAACCTGACGGATGAAATGTCGAGCATTACACAACAGTCCCCTGGGCCATTCTGCAGTGTGTGCTGCTCCTGGGGGTTAGCTGGGAAGTGAGTGTCTTGCATTATTTGTACACCAATGCAAGCATCCAGTTACCTTAAAGAACAGCCTTCAGGTTCATTGTAATCGTGGATTCTCACTTTGAACACGAAGAAAAAGAATAATTCCTGTTGCAGGATTAAGACCGTGTTTTTTTTTTTTTTTTTATCTTCACAGCTCAGGCTCAGGTAGTTTCCTGTTTGCATATGAATGAAGCTAAAAGATCAAACAGCAATATTAATGACGAGGAGCGGTGAGTACATTTCAGTCAGGTTTGTAGAGGCGGGCCTTTAGGGGATCATCCTGTTCTGCCCAGATGCACTGCTGACTGACAGCCTCTGACAATCGTGCTGTATGTATGAGTACGTACGAGAGTAAAAAATGGAAAGTAAATAAAGCAGGGGAACTGTGGGGATTAGATACGACATCCCGATGTGAAGCTGGTTTGTGGAAGGAATTCGCTGGAGTCTCTGGAGACGCCAAGTCATTTTGTAAACAGATTGTTGCCGGTGCATGCGAAACATTTCATTTCTGGGAAAAAGGATGCTCCCTTCCGTCCAATGTTTTTTTGTTTTTTGTGTGTGTGTGTGTGCGTGTGTGTGCGTGTGTGTGCGTGCATGTAGTTCACTCATAGACTCTGCAACTCACAAACTCGCAGGGGCGGCAGATTCACCAGACGGGGGCACCGTCAGACCAGTTCCACACATACCAACCTTGCGCCACCTGCTGCAAAGGAAAGCAAGCAGCAGCAAACTGAACTTGAGAATGTAAAAAAAGAAAATGCCACCTTCTACAGGGCAATTAATTTTTTTTTCTTTTTTTCGAAAGCTAAGGTTTGCTGGTTTGGCTATATTCAGATTTCATATTTTAAAGAAATTATACAATTTGCTCAGAGGCCCGGGAACCACTGCTATGAATGAATAATAAGAGTGTGAATAAGTGATAAGTGTACTTAAGTACGTGCTCGAGCCCTTTTTAATACACCCAAAGTGCTGTCGTGTTGCTGTTGCTAGTTTCTCATCGCTCCTCGAGCCTTTCCAAACGAGAATGCAATATGTTGTTTTGATGTATCACATGCATTTACATGAGGAAATTACTTGCCGTTTGAATGCAACTCGTGAAGGGGAAGGTTGTCTATTTGGCTTTAATGAGACGACAGCCAGCCGGTTTAAATCATACTTATGTTTTTCATGAAGCTTACAATGTGTTTCATGCAGAAGAGAGGCTGTGAATGAATGTGGATATTACATTTTTTTTGATGTAATACTGCAGGCAAATGTTATTATATAAACATACTGTAAGCAGTTTTCTGTGACTATTTTTAGTGTATAAATTTAATTGTGGCGGGGAGTCAGCTGCATATTGCATTCAGCTGTTCTGTTGCTGTGTTTAAGTTTTTTCTCTAATAGGCTTTTCTAAACTTTAACTCCTGTAAATGCACAGTACATAATATAAATTCAAACAGATGAGACCCGTTAAAGTATGGATTCTGATTCCATTAACAGTGATTTGTCACATGAACAAACAAAAGTGCTGCTGCAACCTGATTCTGAACATGGTGGATTTTTTACTGTATCAAACAGGCTGACACCCAACATTCATTCTCAGTGTGTGTGCACCCGCAGGTAACTGTGCTCACACAATGTGCATCCAATAAATGCTTCGCCAGGAGCTCCTTCCCCTCATCTTTATTCAGGTAGTCAAACTTGAAAACATGGATGACGGCTAAGTGGCTCTGCACTGAGAGTTGCCTGCGTGTTAGAGGTAATTACGCCTCTGTTCAATAAAAACATACAGCTGCTAAATAAAAAAAATGGTTTCCCTTCTTCCTGCACCCCAGACCTAATTAAATTCATCCTCTTAAGAGAGACATGAGCTGCCCACGGCCAGGGAATACCCTATATTCTGTAGAACTTGGTGTGAGTGCCGAGGTTAAGGGAATACTGACAAATTTTATACCCATTTCTCTGTGAAGGTTAGGTCACACTGCAAATTTTAAAGCTTTCTTGGACTGCAGAGGTTTTTATCATGGTTCAGTGTCTTTCAACGGCGAACAATGTCCTCTCTTTTATGAAGTGCCACATATAATGAGTCTGATGTGCAAATCATTGCTTCTTACAAACCCTGGCGTTCGCCTCCAACTTTAATGACTGCTCTCCTGTGACGGAGACAAAGATGAGCAAAACATCTGAGTCCACACTCCCCATTTCATATTCACAGATGAGACGAATGATTAAAACAGCACCTCTTTAAACACGCTGCCCAAGACTCTACAGATAATCACCTTTATTTCATATTTGTCCTGCTCTTCCGAGTGGTTTAGGTGCATTCGTTTGAAGTACTCTGTTATGGTAAATATGTTATATAATCACGCGTGTTTCAGAGCACAATGCCCCATAAGCTAACACTGAATCAGCTAGTTTAAAAGAGGGATTTAACAAGAGTCAGATGAAGTATTTATAAACCACCAACTTTATTTAAGACACAATGATGTTTTACAGTTCATGGATTCACTGCTTCTGCTAAAATGAATTTCACATAAAACCTCTGTACTCCTGTCAATCCTGTATTACAATATTGGAAATCGTAACACTTAAATACTGGACAGTGCATGTGAATCTACAGTACTCACCAACAATGCAAACTGAAGAGATATGTACAGAAAACCAACAATTCAAAATATTCCAGACGCGTTACTTTTGTCAGCATAAATAAATAATGTCAGTGTGCTTCTGGTTGACACAATGCTAACTCCCTGAACAGAACTACTTCACCCCGACAGCTCGTACCTTCAAGACAAACTGTATGTGCGTGACAAATACTGCCAAGAGCAGTCAGGCTGAAGGGCCGAAGCCCTGACATCAATCTATTCAATATAGCTACCAAACATGAAACATCGTACAGTAAAAGAGAAACCCAAACCCTGACAAAATTCAAGTTCTCCCTTTTGCGCAGCAGACAAAATGAACAATGCTTCACAGTTTACATGAAGGCCTAGACTGGTGGAAAAAAAAACAAAACATGAAATACAACCTCGTCGATCGATAAAATACAATATTAAAGATCAGTGAGTAAGACATCAGATAATGACACTGTCAAAGCTCATTTTGCAAGCGGTCATGACACCTTTGCCACAGCTCTCCTAAACTAGCAGAGCCAGCAAAGCAACAAAGGAGTGTTTGCTGCACTCTCACTGTAGCAAACGGCATAAAAACATTACATTCAAGACTTCATAAAAGGCTGCGACTGTGTCTTGATGCGTAATGTAGCGGAGAAATATGAAGTAAGAAGTTTGTACTAAAGGTAAATATGACATATAAGCCTGCACTGCAGCAGTCTGCTACACTGTACGTGTGGGTTGCACTAAACAGAGTATTAGTGGACCGAAAATGGGACATTAGTAATTCTGTCATAACATTTTTCCTCCAGATACAAATACTTTTAAAAAAATACACAGAGGAGTGCTTTATCGTACAAACTTGTGAGTGTATATCCACTGGTTTGAGTTCCAATCATGGACAGCTATCATGGACGGCCATGGATTTGGTTTTTGAGCAGATTACAAACGTGGTAGATAATCAGAACTGGGAAGTTTTAGTTGCACTCCTGCTGCTGTTGAAGTTTTCCTCATGTACCAATCCTAGTACATAATTAATTTCATTATTTACTAACAACATTTTGTAAACCTTCCTCATGTCATATTGAAAAATATACATTTGTACATCCAAATGATGAAAATACAGATAAGTAGTTTCTGTTCAACTGTCTCGCTCTTTACTTTTCCTCAGAGCAAAGAACTTTGCTTATAAAAAAAAAAAAGGAAAAAAAAGATTTTTCCACTATAAATATCTCCTGTTGTGACGGATGAAACCTTTGGAACCATGTCCCTTTCTTTCTGTACTGCTGCCTGTCTCCAGAACATGTGCAAACTGAGCTCTGTTTACTGACAGTGTAATGCAACGGACCAGCGGGGCCCTTAGTGTGTGGTTTCCTTTTGGGCCAGGCTAACCTCACTTCCCTTTTCACACAGTCCAGCACACAGCAAGTCATTCAGACAAATCTATAAGTTATAGTGCTTCTTATCACACATGGACTACTTTGAAATACCACTGCAACATGTTCAGAAAATACACAGACAAATATTTTCCCTCACTATGAAATGTGACAATGTGGAGTGCCACCAGAACAGTAAACAGCTTTGTAAAGATGAGCCAAACATATATCAAAACATAGACTGAAGAGTAAACTGTTTCTTGTCGGCAGTTTCTTCAGAAACACCTGTTGTTTCTGCAAACTTCCAGTCACACTTTCAGGATACCTCCTCCTGAGCTCAGCGCACTTATTGTTCATAAAATGTATTGTTTCTTCTTTCAGACGCTTCATTTAGGAACTGAAAACTGAAACCTTTCTTTCAGTCGACGTGACCCACATCATGCGACCAAAATTAAAATGAAATACTCGAGTTGTCTTTATGTCTTGTCTACACTTTGGCTCATCTTTAAAATGTGTGTTAATCCTAGATGTCTCTATACTGTACATCCTAAAACATTTACCTGATTATGTACATTCCACGTACCTGTCAAGCATTTATAAGATACATACATATTTATGTTACTGTTTTGTGACTGACTACAGACAGTTGTTCTATGTTTTCACGAGATTTAAGAGACCAATTACTTTCTAAAATGTTCCTAATATGCAATAAATAGTTCAGCTCTTAAAGGAGCTTAGCTCCTGTGAGTCATAAATACAGCAGAAGGCTTTTCTTTATCACTGCATTTGTCTTTAAACGTCACTGTTAAAATATTAGTTTTCTCCCTTATCAATACACATTAATTTAATATCTGCTGCATAGCACTATAATATTAGTACTGAGAGTTGGTAAAAGAGACTGTATGCTTGATCTGAATAGTCTCAACTAGTTTTATGACTAAAATTTGCAGGATTGAGCATTGCAGAATGCCTACAGCTGAGACGTATGAGTTACTCATTCTATGTAGTTATAGTCTTGTGTGCATTATCCCCTACTCTCACATTTTCATCCTTCCGCAGATGCTTGCTCTGTCGATGTTTACTGGATCATGGGATCGTCATTGGGAGAGCCTAGAGTCGAGACACTAACAAACGGATGGGTTTTGTCCTCATGATGGGCTCTTTTGGACACAGTAGTGAAGGACAGGTGGTCATGCTCCAAGATGGCGAGGCGGTCCTGCGGCTTCTCCTTCTTCAGGTAGAACATCTTCCTCAGCTGCTTCAGCTGCTGCAGCTCGCAGAAGGTCTCCAGCACCACCAGCATGACTATCAGGCCCAGGATCAGATAGACTGCAGAGACAAACACACGGGCAAGGAAAGGGAATGAGTGATTAGCTGCAGTGAGTGGTATTGTTACATATCAGCACATCAAACCATGCTTCTTCAGCCCTGACAAGAATGCAATGTAAAATTCATCTCTAAGTAAACACAAGCAATGCATTTCTTCACTATTGTACCATAACCTGTTGTTAATATGAACCGTCACAAGAGGGCAGTGGAGTGTGTGCTTTGCTAAAGGGTGAGATTCTTCTGTGGAAGAAACCGTTTCAGATGATGCTGGAAATTCCCCGGAAGGGTTTGTTAGTCAGAGCGAGCGGTAAAAACTGTCACTGACTGACTTTCACTTCATTTATTGCCTCACTTTCACTTTTCACCATATTTGGCATCTAACATGAAAAACCCTGTGAACCCGCCCCCCCACCCCCACCCCAGACCCCAGATGTGTCCAGACCAGCTGTGGACTACAGAAGCATATACAAGCAATACAATACATTAATACTTTCGACAGGAGTATTGCACCATTAGCAGGGCCATGTTGAGTCTGATTCAGCTA
This sequence comes from Diplodus sargus, assembly GCA_903131615.1. Classification (NCBI taxonomy): domain Eukaryota; kingdom Metazoa; phylum Chordata; class Actinopteri; order Spariformes; family Sparidae; genus Diplodus; species Diplodus sargus. Next base: position 5,088,719 of record CAEMYA010000046.1, on the reverse strand, counting down.
ATTACATTTGAAATCCCTTTTATGTAGGAAAAACAGTCTGGCATTCGCAGGTACTGACATTCTTTCATTTGGACTCAGTTAAGAGAGAAGAGCCTACTGTTTGCACACAGAGTGGCAAATCACAACAAGAGTGACAACTTTTTACCAAAGGCACTGGAAAACACTGGAGAAATATTGTTAATTGTTTGTGGCTGACTGTTCATTTCTTCTCTTTTACTGCCCCAGAGGTACACAGATAGTGCTGATGTCACTTCCGATTACAGAAGTGTCATTTTTCTCGGAGGTTGGAAGTTGTACAAGTCTGTCTGGTGTTATTTGTGCAAACAAATGCACTCTGTCAGAGCTCCTCTCCTCCTACAGACTGGCACATTGTGCCTACAGAATGACGTCTCTCTGGCTGGTGCATACCACACGCCCACACACATGCAGGTGACAGCTCACTGGGGTAGCGTTTGGCATTCATGCACGCCCGCAACATGAATTTGGCTTTTTGCTTTTTTAATTCTAGTTGCCGTTGGCTCGATGTTTCTCCTGCAACGCGGTGTGTTGTCTAACCTGACAGATTAATAGTCCTTTAAACATGTAGGAAATAGCATTAGGATTTATCATTTGGATTCGTCAGTAGCGTCAAGCAGCTTAAAAATATTAAATGTATGCAAAAGCCAACCAAACAGCTACACCCGCAACTGAAACCTCTGCATTTTTAAGACATGTGCGGTAAAAAAAAATATACATATCATGAGTCATGTTATCAACCCTCTAGTGTTATTAGTAATGGTATTATTAAACAGTTTTTTGTTGGCAGTAATAAGTTTGTTATAGCAGTCTATTTTAAAATCTATATAATGATTCCAATTGTATCTGTCAGGGCAGTAAAACTATATATCACATATGCTGTGGTCTATAATCAACCTGTGGACTATAAATTAAAGCGCAATGACTAGTTTGTGATTTCAGTGTGTATAAAGCCGAGATAAAACAACCACTGCCATATATAAATTGCAAGATAGATTAAAGGGTTACCAGGTCAACAAACAGACCGAGCTGATTGTGTCACACTTGGGAAGTTGAAAGTTCTCCATCATAAAACCTGCTACATATATGTTCAGTAAATCATTAAGTCCGAGACATAGGGACTATTTACAAAACTAAGACTATCACCATACTAAATGTTACACAGGGTAGCACCTATACTGGATTTTTATAGCTTTACTGCTTTACAGCTCACGTAATGTGTGTTGTTCTTCCAGTGCACACAATGCAAGCAGTAATATCCTCTTTGCAACAGGGAGTACAGGAGGTTATGAGAAACAGAGGCACTGACATTAACACTGCTCTGTTATATAATATATTTTGGCTGCTGTAATTCGACAGTATGCTGTTCACAGTGCTTCGCGTTACCACAACAGACACCTCAATAATGACAAAAAGACACTTTAAAGCTCCCACAACCTTGCCATAGAAATAACTCCGAATAGGAAGAATCATCAGCACTCACCGGTGATGCCCACTTTGTAGAGCTCCCTGAACTTCTGATTCACAGCCTCTCCAGGTACGTAGTCTCCTAGACCGATGGTGCTAAGGGAAATGAAGCAAAAGTAGAAGGACTCCAGGAAGTTCCAGTTCTCCTCCAGTGCGGAGAAGATGGCAGCGGGGATGAGGAAGAAGCACGAGACGGCCAGCGTGGCGAGCAGAGTGGCGTGAACGATGGCCACCAGTGGCTTGGAGAAGCCCCAGTGCGTGTGGATGTACATGATGGGCCTCCGCGTGCTGAACACCATGATCCTTTGCACCACAGCGGTAAGGAAGAGGAGTGTGAAGGGGATACCGATCACCGAGTAGATGATGCAGAAGGCCTTCCCACCATCTGACAGGGGTGCTGTATGACCATATCCTGAGGGACAACAAACAGGACAGAAAAAGTTTAACGTATAATTAAGAAAGCTGCTGCTGGAGCAGACTGACATGAAAGCAAAACAGTTTCTTTTAAATGTTTCGACCATCTCACACAGAGGACAACAGAATTTTGGTGATTACTTCAGAAAAGGGGTAAATAACTGTATCTGTGCTTATTTCATGGACATTAAACTTCATGGAAACCAAATGCAGTTAGATCTTAGAAAGGATGTGTCAGCCCAGTGCTTAGTTTGTTGTGCTGCAACAAAGCCACTTAGTTCAAATGTTGAATATTTAAAGGTGAAAAGGTAGCACAAACACAGAAATTCAAACTAATTTGACTAAGCCCTACCATTTTGCCTTTGGGTATTCAACATCAGAAGCAAAGAGTACTTCTTGTACTAAGTTCTGGCAAGTGTTACATCATGACTTGGCACACAACAGTGTCATTACGTCTTTGCTACATCATGTTTATGCACTTTGAATTGAAATTGTAATGCCCACTGTTTTAATTCAAACTAGATTTAATTAGCTCTTTATTGCAGCCCTTTTTCAGACAAATATTAAAAAGCACTGATAATAGACGTATTGTGGATGTGAACCTTCATACTGTTCTTGTATATGTGCGCTCGGCCTTAGTCATAGGTTTTTGTATTTCTGCCTGTTTCTTTCTTATTTCACTTTATTCAAACAGGGAAGGCTAGGTTGTATGAGCATACAGAACACCCCTGAGCAGTTTCACTGATTCATTTGATAAAAGGAACAGATATAGTAATTGATGTTCCATTAATGGATATAAAAAAGTACTACAAGACTTGTTAAACACAATAACAGACAATAATCCAGCTGCAGGCTCAATTAAAGCCACCACAGGTAGATTGAGGGTGATAACTGACAAAAGTCTTGAAGTTTTGTTCAAGTGAATGAGACACTGCAAGGAAAACATAACCTGTTTGCGTGAAGTGGCCCTAGCCACTGTGTTGAAAATACCATGGCTGTGTGAATGAGGAATTTGCAGTCGCTTTGCTTTTGACATGTTGTAAGAAAATCCCAAACAATTCACTTTTCACTTCTGCTTTGGTATCAATTAAATACTATACAACTACTTCTGCTAAAAAAAAAAAAGGTCAATGCATGGCTACACACCGTGAGAATTAAAGGTTATGCCATCAGGTGGTGCTGTATCTTGTAACAGATCTGTCATAACTGCTGGATAACAACGGTATTCAAAAAGAAACCAACAACATTCAGCAGCAGGGATCTTATTTATCATTAATGGCTGGAAAAAGAGCATCGCACTTATTCTGAGAGTGAGATTTTGAGACTGAAAATAGCAAATGAGGAAGAGTCAGAGCTATATCTGATCTCGATGTCTGTCAAGTCTCTGTTGCAGCAACAGAAGAAGAGTTTTAATCAGCTGGGTACACGGTATCTGCACAATCAGGCATGTTGAAACCTCACAGATAAAAGCTGCCTTGTGGTCTGACTAAAGTTCTCCAGGTATCCTGACTGACGTTCATCTATAAGCGATGCTGTTATGTGAGATGCTAGATAACAGAAGGTGACTCTATGCACTGTGTCCTGCAAAAACTGTCTGACTGCCTTGGAAACATATATACAAACTATTTGTTTAAAGAGTTTACATATGGAATAGTTGATAGCCTAGGGGGGGAAAGAAGGATGAGGCTGATATAGACCCTGTCTCAGGTGTGTGCGCTACTGAGCCCGACACTTTCTCTTCTGACCTGAAAACAGAAGTATACTGTGCACTTTGGACGAGGGCAGCTGCATTACAGTACAGGCAGTGTTCACTGTGCCTACAAGAGTGAATATGGCTTAAGCTTCTGTACCAGAATAGAACACAAATAACGGTAAAGGGTAAATGCATCAAATATCTTTACATTTGAGGTTGACGCTACAACCAGTTTCATGGCCTGAAATCTTAAGATAAGCAGTGTTGCAGTAGGATGATATCATATGATCAAATAATATCAAAGTGATGAAGTAAAGGATATTAAATGTCAGATCACATTTTTGGCTGCCACTACCTGCCTAGTTACATCAGTGGGGTAGGCCTGTGGCCTAGCAGCAGCCCAGATACACTGCAAGTCAGACAAAAGGATGCTGTTTTTCAGAATAAAGGAGCACGCGAGGAAACATGAGCCCACTTTTAAAAATAATTCTGGTTGGAAAATATATATTAATACATTTCATATCCTTGGCTGCGCACCTGGTGGTCTGCAGCATCACCTACACTGCCGGCGAAGGCCGACTCTTACCTGTGGTGGACAGGACGGTGCTGGCGAAAAACAGCGCAGAGGTGAAGTCCCAGTTCCAGTTGGCCGAGGCGTTGTTGAGGATGGAAACCCCGTAATTACTGGCCTCCAGGGCTTTTTTTAGGAAGCGTTCGAGACGCTCCTCCGACAGACACTCATTTTCCTGGAGAAACTGTTTCTTAATGGCCCTCAGCTCCTGACGCAGGAGGTCTTCGTACGGCAACTCGACCGACGAAAACACAACAGCGCCGAACACGAGATATAGCAGGTACCCCAACACCAGAGATGCAAAATACCACGTCGATTTGTGACTCTGTATCAACCGCACACACGAATTGCTGGCTAGAGACTGGAGCATTTTCAAGACTACCTCGGTGATACGTTACTGGCTGTATGGAGATAATAATAACCTGAAGTTATTAACCGAACCGTCTCACGTGTTGTTGTGCTGCCGAAATATATCCTTTACAGAAGGATGTTGTCAAAGACAAAGCTCAAGTGGAGACTCACTTCCCCCTCCGCGAAACCTGCTGTGGCACTTGAGGCGTTCAGGCGTACTCGGAAATATCACAACCACACGATGAGAAGAACAGTATTTCGACTATAGGAGCTGACTTACTTCGTGTGATAGGCTGCTCGTGGGAGATGGTCGTTGAGTTCCCATTGAGAGACAAATACAAATGTAAGAACACTTGGCAATATAAGAATTACAAGCATGCGATTACTTGTGTCAGATACACTAGTTAATCTCTGCCGCTTATTTAGGCCTCGAATAGCAAATTGTAACCCAACTCGTGAAAACGATGCGACGTCATCACATGTCTTGTCTACCATTCCAATATAGATTTAATTCCAGAGAAAAACACCCAGTTAAGGGCTGCCGATTCTGTAGTTCTTACTTTTCCGAGCTTCAAGTGACGATGAAGGCATCTGGTGATGTGGTGGCGGCGACAAAGGCCTGTGACGTCAGACTGTCTCTCCTCCCAGGTAGTGGGGTGTGTTTGGATGTCTTTCAGTTTCAATCGTCCGTCGGAGACGTCAACAGCTATTGTCACTGTCTCCCAGCGAGTTTCATTCATTAGAAAAGGGAAGATCACACGAAGAACAAACAAACAAAGAACTGGCTATAAATCAGATGGAGTGCAGAGAAGACAGGTTTGACAGCAGACGACAGACACCTGAATTAAATAAAATCATTAATGAAAATAGTTTTCAGAGTGGTTAATGAAATGGGCCTACTCCTGTGCATGAAAGCTGACAGAAATTAGCTTGACTTAAAAAAAAATCCCCTTGGTAAATCTTGTTTAGGGTGTTAAAAATCAAAAGTGTGAGACAAAAAGTCAGAATTATGAGATAAAGTCTTAATTATGAGGTCAAACAAGTCAGAATTAGTAGATAAAGGTCTTAATTATGAGATAAATACGTCAAATTTATGAGACAAAAAAGTAAGAATTGTGTGATAGAAAGTCGAGATAAAGAGTTGAAATTATGAGATTAAAGTCATAATAATATTTTTTAAATAATACAAATGTCATAATCATTATATTAAATATATAAATCTTTTTTCATCAAATTATCATCTCACAATATGATCGCATCATTTTGACCTTTTTTTTAATCTCTTGATTAGAGTGGATTAAAGGAATTAGCAATTAAAGGCATGTGGAGTAGTTGTACACAGACACAAACAAGTCAGCACGTTAGTTGCACAGACACAAACAATTCAGATAGAATAAAATGGACTAAATAAAGACATCGACAGTATTTACATGAGGTGCAAAGTAGCATTGAGGTAGGTTGGCTTGTGCTTTAAGAGGCAGCAGCAACTTATTGTTAGTCATTAACCTGCAGAAATGGCTTCTATACCTCTGGGATCCTGTGATTGTTGCAGTCACTACAAATATAGCAGCAAAAACGTTGTATTAACAGCAGGGAATAGATGCAGCTCTGATCTGTGATTGGTGAAGTCTTATCTTAGGCGTTAGGATTTACTTCTAGGCTTTGTGGTATTATCCTCCATAAAGACTTACTAGACTAGACTAGAATGCCTACCAGTGTCAGTGTGTTGATATTTTTTTTTAAAAGTCATAGAAGTTTGAATGCCTCTCTAAATAATGTCTGCAAGTGTTTTTAAAGCTGTTTCTCTGGAGTGATTCTTGGTGCTATTTATTAGGCTATAGCAAAACTCCAGTGAGTCATTGTGCTTTTCCTACATGACACATTATTTTGATCACGAACAAATAGGCTACAGTTTTATCAGTAGCCTGTAGTTGAGGGTCTCTGATGATATGAATATAAAGTAAGTAAGTGAGGAAAATATCTCTGAACTTAAACCATGTTTTGGCTTCAAATGATCCAATTGTATTATATTGTCATTTTTGGTACTGCACCTAAAATTGTATCAGTACACTGACCTCTGAAAAAGGTAATTGTTCTGAAATTATTCATACAAACAATACAATTTCCTCTGCTTTCTTGGAAGTTACAGTTGATATAAGCTTGACAAACATATGTTCCTCTTGTTCTTGTGTGACATTTCTGAGTACTTTGCACTTTAGCATTCTTGAGTCAGACAATCTTCAGCAGATGCTGTGACAGTAGCTCTTGTCTTGCGAAGGCAGGATGTGTCTGATAATCACAAACTGCTATAGATGATTCGACATGTTTTGTGTGTGGGGGGTGAGTGGGAAGTTGCAACTGACCTAAAGTCACCCTTTGTGCATAAATGCCTAGAGCAGATGGATCAAAATGGGCACATTTTGGGGATGATGCAAGATCATAACTGATTATTAAAGTTCATTCTCGAGTTATGAGTTCCTCATTCATTTACTCTTTTAGATTTTGTTCTCATGAGCTCGCAGATGGTTAGGTGTCACCATGGAATTGCATGAACAGAAATGTAAACTTGGGGCAACTGCCCTAAAACCACCAGGGGCCCCCAGAGGGCCACAGGATCGACTATCATGTGAACAGCCTAATGGTTTACCTGTTTTAAGAACAAGTCAAGTTAGGTCAGTTTTAGTTATACAGCCCAAAATCCCAATCACATTTCTGCAGTGGGCTTGACAATATGTACAGTGAACAACATCGTCTGTCCTAAAAAAAAAAAAAAAGA
>CAEMYA010000046.1:5060925-5072798 GCA_903131615.1 Diplodus sargus | reverse complement strand
GGGACATTCTGTAGACAGATTGACTCGGACTCGGTTTATTGATAGATAATTGGCAGATTAATTGACTATTAAATAATCATCAGATGAAGCCCTGTAAATACTTTACTTCTGTTGGACCTTTCAGGTTAATTAAAAAAAAAAGCATAAAGCTTGAAGCATGCTCTGTTGCTTAACTGTACAACTAAATACCCCATTTTCACTCACTTTATAGGAAAAGGGGCATACTGTAGAATGTGAGTCCAATTTGTATTTAAAGCAAAATTTATATTTTTAATAGTCACTGAAATGTTACAGAAATTTAAGGATGTAAAGGTTTCGTAGCCACATACAGTTTTAATGTGTTGTCAAATGCAAGGCTATGGTCTACTGTTTGTTATTGTAGCAATAACATTTTTTCCATTGAATACATGTCATAATCCAGTTAAAACAGTAATACGGTATGGTTTACTCATTCAAAGCAGTCACATCTGCAGTATGAAACTGCTGTCAAAAGGAGAGCAAAAGCAGTCAAAAATGTAATGTTTGTAGTGCAAATGCTAGTAATTTAATTAGTCCCAGCAGGCTATGAACAACAGAGGATGTGTTGACACATGGAGAAAGCAAATACAAGAAAAAATTAGCAGTAAAGAGGAGAGGATTGTTATTGAGTTTATTGCAATGAATAATCAGCTCATCTGCGTGCTGGTGACCTTTGATCAAAACGTGGAGGCTCACAGACACTACAGTGCTCTTGCAAGTGTGCATTGATGAATGTGAGCACTTCCTGGACAGCTAATCTGCTGAATGTGATGACGGAGATGCATTTGTAGCTGTACAACACTGGAAACAGAAGCATGTATTTGACCAATACGAGGGCTGTTCATTTGTAGTGTACACTATGCAGTGCAATCCAACAGGGATGCATCTTCGCAGAATCATTGCAGGTGCAGTCTCTATGGATCAGGCAACGAAAACACAGTTTGAAGAAGCAGAAGATGTGCTTTATTAATCCCTTTACAGAAAAATTCTGTAAAATGACACATACATTCAGTGTATGTGTCATTTGTCAAATATGATTTATTAAATGGCAAAATAAAAAATAAAAATAAAAGCAGCTTTGAATTTATCATGAATCTGAGTATGCAGGCACTTAATATAACACCATATTATTTTTTTCCAGGCCAGCAATGGTGCTCTTCATATATTATATATATGAGATATGCTGAATTAACTTTACTGGAATCATCTTCCACCTGCAGTTTGCAGACTTCCCAGACCCCATGCTTTACAGTGATTACCTGCCAGAGCTGTCGCGCCATGACTCCTGCAGTGGTCCGGCCCATCCGGAGCTCGAGGCAGACCAGGTTTCCTGGGAGGATTTGCTGGACATGGACCTCCCATCCTTCCGACCGGCGTTCCTCGTGCTCTGCAGAGTTCTTCTCAATGTCATTCACGAATGCCTTAAACTGCGACTTGAACAGAGGCCTGCTGGAGAGCCTTCACTGCTCAGCATCAAACAGGCAAGCAGCAAGTGAAATTGAGAGTTTTTAAGTGACTCCTACATGCTGCATTCCTGACTGAATGCCTTTTTACTTCTAATCAACATAATCTTAGTTATATTGAATGCTTATGTTGTTTGTGCTTTGCAGTTGGTGCGCGAGTGTAAAGAGGTTCTTAAAGGTGGTCTCCTGATGAAGCAGTATTATCAGTTCATGCTGCGAGGTGTAGTGACTGATGATCAGGGCTTGCAGACAAATGCCAATATTGACGAGTTTGAAGAGGACCTTCACAAGATGCTGGTGGTAAGACTAAATCCTGTATATTTGTTGCAGTCAATCTATGCATTATTGAAATTCAAGTTGAATGTTAAGGATCGTATGGTTATTCCCACATCTGTCACTGTTTTTGTAGGTCTACTTTGACTACATGCACAGTTGGATCCAGATGTTGCAGCAGCTGCCTCAGGCCTCGCACAGCTTAAAGAACCTATTAGAGGAGGAGTGGAACTTCACCAAGGTCATCACTCCGTACATCCGAGGAGGGGAGGCCCAGTCTGGGAAGCTTTTCTGGTCAGTCCCCTACCTGAAAACAAAACTGATAAGTCTTTGTGCATTTCATCCTCCACACTTACATTGAGATTGGTTCTTGGACCAATCTCTTAATCATTCATCTCAACCTATCCTCCAAGAGTGTTTTATTTATATAAAAAGGATTGTTTTGCTCTTTGCAGTGACATTGCTGGGATGCTGCTTAAATCCACTGGAGAGTTCCTTGATGCCGGCCTGCAGAAGAGTGATAATGAATTCTGGGAAAGTGCAGATGACAGCACCGCCTCAGATGAGATCAGGTAAGAGGAATAACAGACTATCAGATTTCTGTTTCAGTCACTGTTGATATATTTCGTCCCACTGGATGTTTTGTTGCTTTTTTAACTTTGAACCTTTTGATTCTTGGAGGCGGTCGGTTATCGAGACCAGTCGGTCACTTAAAGAGCTGTTCCACGAGGCCAGAGAGCGAGCGTCCAAGGCTCTGGGCTTTGCCAAGATGCTTCGCAAGGTGAGAGACCACAGTGATGAATTGACATTCCCTTGAAGACAAAGCCACAACAATACTGACTTTGCAGTCTGTCTGTGACCCTGTTTTCTCTGCTCACTGAAGAACTAGGACTGTGTGTTCTGACACACACTTTGTTTGCTTCTCTGTCTGCAGGACTTAGAGGTTGCGGCAGATTTCAGTATCACTAATGGGGTGACATGTCTCCTGGAGGCACTGAAGAAGAGAAACCATGTCAAGGTGCGTTTCCTTTGTTCTGCATGTATTTATCTTTGTCCTCAGTTCTCAGGTCATTTGCGCACCTGTTTAACCCTCTTCTCTTATACCTAGGTTCAAATTCCAGGTTTGGAGGAGCTGCAAGTGTTTGTCCCCTGTGGTTTGATGGATCAGCGGCCTCTCATTCTGCAGCTTCTCAACGCTGCCGCAGGCAAAGACTGCTCCAAAGAGCCTGATGAAATTGCAGAGGATGAAGCCTACTTGCTCATGAGTAAACACGGAGCTGGGGACTCTGCCGCTGACTCTGACTGGGCTCAGTGGGACGGAGAGCTGCTCAAACTGGTCCCCCAGATGGAAGCTGTTGACACTTTAAGGGCCATGAAGGTACGGGACATTTTTTAATTGATCTCGATAAGTCACTCACTGGTCCATGTGCGTTCAGTCGGGGTTATAAGCTTGAAAGGGGCTTATTTTAACTGTTCCCAATTAGATAGGTTCCTTAATTGAAAATGGTTGAAAAGTGCTTTTACCCTTAAAGCTATACAAACTCTTTTTTTCAGGTGGAGAACATGCTGTTGATCGTGATGCAGTCGGCTCATCTGGTTGCCCAGCGAAAGGCCTTTCAGCAGTCCATGGAGGACGTGCTCACTCTCAGCCGGGAGCAAACATCCAGTCAACCTCTCATTGCGAGTGCCCTGGAGGAGCTCAAGGTACGTACGTGACCATATGCTGACAATCTAACCTGGTAAACCCCATGTTTATTTGGTGTTGCTCTAAAGATAGGTGCGAGTTTGTGTCCTACTTTCAGATTTGTTTTCCACTGCAGCTGCTATCATTCACCCTACATTTCTGCTCTATTAATGTTACCTAATAAAGACACTACTATTAGGCCAGATTTAAAGGCGATTCTCAAAAGGGAAGTCACTAAACTTTCATATCTGTTGCACTCATACATTGGTGATGTCTCACGTTTTCAGTTTTTGTTCTGAATGCTTTTACTGATCACTTTGAATTAGAGATTTTAGAAAACAATAATAAAACTCTTCCTCCTCATTCTTCTCTCCATCACAGGACGAGGCACTGCAGCTTTGCATTAAGATCAGCACTGCCATTGACCGAGTTGAGTACATGTTCACCACAGAGTTTGAGGCAGAGGTAGAGGAGTCCGAGTCGGCCACTCTGCATCAGTACTACAGGGAGGCGATGATACAAGGCTACAATTTTGCCTTTGAGGTACAGTACAGTATATTGTTAAGGAAAGTGATGTTGTAGATGCTACACAGCCTATCGATGCCTTTTCTGATTTTTTCTTGGTCAAAACTTGTGACCTAACAGTCACATGTCCACCTCTGTAGCGCTGAGTTTTAGGTGTACTTGTTAAGTCTGCAGAAAAGGGGAGGTTGAGTTGAGGCGGTAATCTAAATGTTCTCCTGTTGACTGCTTTGTGGCATTTTCAGTACCACAAGGAGGTGGTGCGCCTGATGTCTGGGGAGTTCAGGCAGAGGATCGGGGAGCGCTACATAGCTTTTGCCCGCAAATGGATGACCTATGTCCTGACCAAATGTGAGAGTGGCAGGGGCACCAAGCCAAGGTAAGGCTTTACTTTTTATCAGCTGAGCACTTGTATACATTTTTAAGTAATTTGTTTGGTTTTTTTTCCCCCTCTGGTTGGGTGCAGAGTCTGCTCGCTCGTGTGATTTTCTAGCATTTAAGAGGAATGAGTAAGAGCATGTGGCTCAGAGACGCTTTAGCCAGGCCCTCTGGTGGGGCATTAACCTCATTAACTAATAAGCACTCCTACTGAGGCAATTAATCTTGGGTAAAAAGTAAACAGTGTTTCCCGTCACATTAAACAAACTGCAGGCTATTAAAAACATAAAACACCTCTCTCGGCCCAAGTTCATAGTAGTTAATTAGGTTTTGTTTGTGTGATAAATTCCTTATTCGCCCTACTGTTAGTTAGAACTATTATAGAACTGATCTGTTATTTCCAACCAGTTATATTAATCTTCTGTGGAAGAGAGACACCGCATTGAAATACATTTATTTTTACCCTCTTTGTCAAGAGCTTTTGTTGTGACCCCATAACAAGCTACCATGGCAACATTGTACTCTGATAATAGACTGAAGCCTTTAGGTTATTTCATGGAATACAACTGAAATAGTAGCATGACATTTTGGAGAATAACAGAGACCTTTTTATATATAAATATGACAACTATACAAACAAAAATAGGCACTGAAGCTGCACCTTTTGTTCTGTTCCGACACAAAAGATGGAGAGGGACAGAATGAAACGAACGGCAAGAGATCATTTTTGGGACACCCTGATTAACCAACTAACTGTTTCACCTCCAGGTGGGCGACTCAGGGTTTTGATTTTCTTCAGGCCATCGAACCTGCCTTCATATCAGCGCTGCCAGAGGATGACTTCCTGGTAAAACATCCCTTTATTATTCTTCTTTGTTGTTGTTGACAAATTGCACAACAACCATGCTTGAAAAATGATGTTTTTATTATCTATTGACATTAAATGTACATGTCTCTTTGCAGAATTTACAAGCTTTGATGAATGAATGTATTGGACACGTGATTGGAAAACCCCATAGCCCAGTCACCGGCCTGTACATTGGTAAGATGCTCGTTGTGATCCGAACTGTTGGCGACTTCCATATCTGGAGGTCAGAATTTAATTCAGTGTTTACATTCTTTTGTTAGTTTATAACCTGGGTGTCACAGAGACACAAAGCAGGCACATAGGCAGTGATATTACAAATCAGTTCCCATGCAACAGCAGCGATGGACCTTACGTTTATTAGTCTGCGTAACCTTTCTGATTACTCAGACTCCTTTAAGCAGGCCAAGTGTGAAAGTCTGCTACTATGACTGTGAAGTCGGATGTCACTGAAGAAGAGCATGTTTGCTCAGTAAACACTTCTGATTAAAATAAGGACAGGAAAAACTGAACAAAAATAGGCAATCGAGTGCAGACATGAGTCAAGGCCAGTAGTCAACTCTTCTATGACAGCAGACAACTTATATAACTGCCACGTAAACAGCAAGATAAATATCACCAAAGCAGACAACGTGGGATTGTATATAAACTATAACTTCACAGCGGCTGCAAAATCAAACCGCGAAGAGAGCTACACAGAAATAAGTTTAGGGATGAAGGTACTCACCTGCTCTGCAATGAGCCACTGTTAATTTGCATTACTGTAGGTGCAACAGAGACGTAGTCAGCCACACAATGCTCATATAACCATCGCTACAGTCTCTTGTGCCTTGCTGTACTCATGCTGAGAGGGATAGTTGCTTGAAGACACAATCATTGTGATTGGCTGCACCAGTGGAGTGCACATTGCATTGATTTGCTGATGACAGCTGGAGAAAAGGGCTGCCTTAACCTTGTGATATGAAGTCATATTATTTCTGCAATTGGCTATTATTTTTGTCACTATTGAAGTGCCACCCACTGGATTTTAGGAGATATGGCTTTTATTTCGCCAAGGCCAACTGGAAATATTAATAAAAGTAAAAATAAAATCAATTTCCTGTTTCTTGGCCCTTGCTACTACCGTCCATCCTTGGATCCATCCTTTTCCATAATCCTACAGATAAAACTATAGTTTTCTTGCCTGAAGTAATACGGTCTCCCTTCTGCAATTTAGAGAGCCACTTCACCGATTTTACACATCAAGATTACTTTTTCCCCTCGTGATTACTCTTCTCAGCCTATGAAAAGAGTTGTATTATGTTGCTCTGTGGGAGCTTTTTGATGACCCAGAAAATGACCCCAATCACATCTCTATGACATCTAGAGGGCTATGTCATCTTGGGCTTGGAGTTTACACATTTATAATAGAACTTTCTTAAAGACTTGAAGTGTGGCGTTTGGAAGACATGGATCCATTAGTGCGGATCTAATGAAGGGTAATATTCAGGAATTATAGAATACAGCATTTTACACATACAGAGGGCTAACAGTCTGGATATTTTGCCTGTTGGATCTGTGTTGATTATTAAATTCATCTGTTTATGAAGGTGCCATACAAATCAGTGGAGTATCCCTTTAAAGAAATACAAAAATGGTGTTTGCGGAAAAATAATGCTAGAAAAGGTGACAACCAGATGTGGCTGAAATAATTTCTCAATGTGCAAACTAAGAGACAGTTTGATCTTAGAACAGCTGAGCCGAGAACTAAATGTTGCAACACAACACAGTGGCTGGCCGCTGTATGTGGTTGTCAAAACATGAGCACTTCACCACTCCAGAGCTGAATGAATGTTACTTTTGTGATGTTGCTTCATCGTAGATTTCCCCCAGAATGACAAACACCTTTTGTAAGCGGCATGGTCGAGACTATCTTTTCATATTTTTCTTTTCAGCGCCCAGAAATAGTCCTCGTCCTGTAAAGGTCCCTCGCTGCCATAGTGACCCGCCAAACCCCAACCTGTTCATCCCTAATGCTGAAGGGTTCAGGTAGGTGTCGATAGTTGAAGTTTTGACAATAACCTGTGTGCCTAATGTGTTTTATTGTCCGTACTCTTTCCTGCATGGCTCATTACCTCTGCTCTTTATGCCTCCTGGTGTTTTCGCTCAGTAGTTGTTCAGCTTTTGTGTGATGTTGGATTCTGCGTGTATGTGTGTGTGTGTGTGTGAACACTGAGAGAGTGTTTTGAAATGTGTATAGTTTCTGAGAGTGGGCGTGTTCGTTTGTCCCTCAACCAGCCACCCAGTCCACACCCTCAAACATGATTTTTTTTTCACATCCCACACAAAGCCACCTTTCCTCCCAAGGCCGAGCTCCTCAGTTTGTTTTTTCACCACACAGCTCTCGAAGTCTCCCCTGTGACCTGCGGAACCAGCTGTTCCCCAACGGCCCTCGGCCCGTCCCTCAGGGCCCGGGGGAACACAGCCACACCAAAGCACCCAGCAGCAGCCCCAGTGACGTCAGGTAGCCATGTCCCTATGTCCCCAAGTCACCTGGTAGAAATTGCTGTCAAAATACAGCCTCAGATACAAAAACAACAGCAATCTCAATGGGAAAGCACACTTTTGAAAGATATATTTTTTCTTCTTTTTTTGTAGCTTTGATTCATTATTCTGATTTGTAGATTGCTGAATTCCTGCCCTCTGATTACATCTGAAGAAACATGTGTTTGAGAATATGTGTTACAGATATTGGATTATTTTCTGTATTCACAAAGTCGGCAACCCGAGTTCATTTTTGTTCATGAAGATTAGATCTTTGGAAAACAGGGCCATTCTTTTTTTAAGTGAACTCTCTAATGCATTGAGGCAGTGTTTACCACATGGCTGTTCAGCTATGATCACTTCAAACAATCTAGACCGGCTACAGCTTAAATAAACATGCTTCTTAATAAAATGCATGACATCGATGCAGGCTACAGAAAGCCTGAAAAAGCGTTCTTGTAGCTTTTACGAGCCCTGCAAAATGTCACCAAATCAGAGAAACAGCCTTACACAATCCTGGTCAAGGGAAGAGACTGTGATTGTTGTGCATGGTGTGAAAATGGAAAAAAAAAAAAAAACACACTCTACCTCATTGAAAGAGTGAGCTATGATACTGTGCTTTTTAGTGCTATTAGTCTTGCTTTGATGCTGGTGATTCACTGCCATTAGATTTTTGGCTTGTGTTTTTGTGTGTGCTTTTGAAGTCAGACCATGCCCTCTGGAGATCTAACATTCAAGTGTGTTGTTGCTGTTTAATGACGCTGGTGCATGCTGAACTGCTAATGGGTTTCAAAAGGCATACTAAAAATCTTTGTTTCTCCTGAAACTTCAGATGACTTTGTCAGAATTGTTTGTATTTGATGGGCTGAATTATTCATGTACTTTACAGTAATTATGTCTTTTTCATTTTGAGCAAGCCCGGCAACATTTTTATCTCATATTGAAGATGTTCTCGATTGCCTTGCAAGTCCGGATGATTTTAGGAAGGAGTGTCCGTCAAGGGCACACTTAAGTGCATTATATTTTATCAAGAGCTTGAAATTAAAGTGTAGTCCTGGCACTCTGATGATCTTAAATCGGGCCAGTAACAAAGAAAAACCCCCAGACTGAGACCCACCAGCTTAAACAGAAGTGTTCGACTCGACAGTGTTGCATCAGTTTCCTCCGTTTCCTCGTAGGGGATCCAGTTTCCACGAGAACGACCGCCTGTCGTCAGTTGCAGCAGAGTTGCATTTCAAGTCTCTGAGTCGTCACTCCAGCCCCACGGAGGACAGAGAAGGTGGGCACAGTCACTGATCGCTCTGCATGCTTTGATCCACATTGTGCGTAATAACCACACTGATCGGCTGACTTGTCTCTTGTGATTCTGTCCTCCAGAGCCCTCTTATCCTAAGGGAGACCCGAACAGCGCTGCACGGCGAAGCTGGGAGCTCCGCACTTTTATAAGCCAGTCCAAGGGTGAGAGTGTCGAGTGATGAGGCATGTTGGATCTATTAAAGTATGCAGTCGTGAATTTTTTTTTACAAATAAATCCTGTTTCCTGTCTCAGACACAGCAGCCAGGCAAAGCCCCATGGAGGCCGTCCGTCGCTCCATCCGCAAGTTTGAGGACAAGCGCTACGCTGTGATGAAGCAGCGCAACATCATCGGCCAAGTGTGCCACACACCCAAGTCTTATGACAACGTCATGCACGTTGGGCTCAGGAAGGTGACCTTCAAGTGGCAGAGGGGCAACAAGATAGGTATGACTGCCTTCTGACGGCTTTTGTTTGGATGTGGGTTATGTAAGGCATGAGCTGGCAGTGATGTGTTTTTTGTGTATGACAACAGGTGAGGGCCAGTATGGGAAGGTGTATACCTGCATCAATGTCGACACTGGAGAGCTAATGGCCATGAAGGAGGTATGTACTCCAGAAGTATCACTTACTGTATGTAGTTATCAAAACAACTAAAAGGACACACATTTGAGGTTGAGGTAACACATTTCTTTTCTTGCCGTTGAATCAGATCCGATTCCAGCCGAACGATCACAAAACAATCAAGGAGACCGCAGACGAGCTGAAAATATTTGAAGGCATTAAACACCCGAACTTGGTGCGATACTTTGGAGTAGAGCTCCATCGGGTAAGATATATGTTTAAAATATGTTTATTTCAGTTCAGGCATCATGTGGCGCTTACTGAAGCAGCTTGGTGTAAATCTCCATGCGCTCTAACTGTAGGAGGAGATGTACATCTTCATGGAGTACTGTGATGAGGGCACTCTGGAGGAGGTGTCCAGACTGGGGCTGCAGGAACATGTCATCAGGCTCTACAGTAAACAGATCACTACAGCCATCAACGTCCTCCACGAACACGGCATCGTCCACCGGGATATCAAAGGTCGGTGCCACGGGCTCTTCGTCACATCGTCAAGTTTTTATCCTTATTACAATTACAGAAAACTGTTTACATGCTTCTGATTCTCTCTCTGTTTTTTTTATTATATCAGGAGCCAACATCTTTTTGACGTCATCAGGCCTGATCAAGCTGGGTGACTTTGGTTGTTCAGTCAAGTTGAGGAACAACACTCACACAATGCCCGGGGAGGTGAACAGCACACTGGGAACAGCAGGTAGGAAAATATCCCCTGTGCCTCCACCAGGGGTCACTGTTGTTCGACATTTAAATGTTTTCCCTTCACAAATAGGCGTTCACCCACATGCTGTGACTTATTACAATAATGTGCTGTATAAGTTTAGTGTGTTGTTTTATGTATGCAGTTAATGACTTGACTTTTACAATCTTTATTTTATGCATTTCTTTCATGTGTTATTACATATAATTGCATAACAAATGTGAGTGTTTTCAATTAAATTGTTTGTCTTTATCAGCATACATGGCACCTGAGGTCATCACCAGAGCAAAGGGTGAAGGTCATGGACGAGCAGCGGACATCTGGAGTCTGGGCTGCGTTCTCATTGAGATGGTGACTGGAAAGGTAAGGAGTGACGGAAAAGAAGCATTTCACAATTACATTCAGTGTATTTTCTTTTTGTCTCAAATCAAGCAGGTTTAAATAAAGAAGTTGGTTGTTCTGTCAGTAAATTGCTCTTTGAGTCCGTCAAACCTGTGGAGCTGTTGGCTCTTTAGCATATTCGCTGCTTCTAGAGAAATTAAATAATAGTGGTTATTTAGGTTTTTCTTAAAGTCTTAAACTGCTAAAAATTTAATGAAAAAAGCAACAGTCTTCTTTTAATCTTTCAACTTGCACCTATTTGAGTGTGCTGGTGATTTTTTCAGTCAATTCAAAATGTATGTCTTTAAGTTACAACACCTAACAATAGTTGCGCGCGTCACAGGCAGTGTTCTTGACATTATTGTGGTTGATTCATTTTCCTCCTTCTTCTTACTTCAGAAAAACACCCTCCACCAAAAGCGGAAGTAAAAACCACATGTAAATCATTTTCCATTCTCACTTTCATCTCATCTTGCAGAGGCCCTGGCACGAGTATGAGCACAACTTCCAGATCATGTACAAAGTGGGAATGGGCCATAAACCCCCCATCCCGGAAAAGCTCAGCACAGAGGGGAAGGACTTCCTCGGCCACTGTCTGGAGAGCGAACCCAAGCGCCGCTGGACAGCTAGCATGCTGCTAGACCACCCGTTTGTCAAGGTGAGGCGCTTCCAGGGCTAAAACCCTGTGAAATCACATGTAAGCATCCAACCAGCTCCCATATTACAGCTGCTGTCTCTTGTCTGTTTCAGGTTTGTACGGACGAAGAGTGAATGGACCTCCTCTGTGGCTTTCAAGTTTACAAATTAAAGCACTACTGTACATGCTGTCGGCAAAAGAGAAAGAACTGTGGACGGGGAGAATGGAAGAAGTTATGGCTGAAAGCACATGGAGTTAAACTGAGGAACTAATACAATATCATTTCAGAGGACAACTGGACCTACGAAGTATAGGGTTTTTGTGTCTTTATGTACCCATGGACTGGGGGGTGGCGGGGCCGGGGTGGGACTGTACATACTGTAAGAATAGGATTGGCTTTAATTCTTGTATAAACAATATTGTAAAGTTAAAGTAACTATTGCCACATGTGTTGTTCTCACTGGTGAAGAGACCTCTGAAAAGGCATTGAGGATTTTTTTTTTTTTTTTTTTAA
>CAEMYA010000046.1:5046328-5060218 GCA_903131615.1 Diplodus sargus | reverse complement strand
GAGGCCGCTGAGTCATGATGAGCTGGCACAAGAACTTGGATTTCAAGCGGCTGCAGGAGGCTGAGTGTTCAGTACACATTGCACAATGTGAATAGAGTCAAAATGTCATGTTCAATATGCACTAAAAGAAACAAATGTTTATTTTGGACGATTCCTCGCCACTTGAAGACGTGTAATGAATGCGGAAATGCAGCATGCAAATGTTTGGCAGCGTAGTACAGTGTCTCCTGTTAATGCAAGAAGGAGACAGCCACCTCGTCGGGGCACACACACACCTCGCAAGTGTAATATCAGCTGGAGGCCGGTGTTGTCTCAGGGTGTGACCTTACAGCACCCAGCCCACTCCTGTCATACGGATGAACTTTGACTGGATTTTCTCATTTCATATTCTGAATGGAGCTGTCAAGTTGGTGTGTGGCTAAACCACCACGGGCAGCTGACCTTTTCAGTGAAATAGTGCTGCCGCATCACCAACTATAGCTCCCAACGCCCAACTATGCTGTGGTTTTGGGAGAGTGTTTCCTAAAAGATAATATCAGTTTACATTGAAGAAGATTTAGATCTGTGATGTGTTTGTGTGCTTGTGAAATTGGTACATGCACCCAACCCTCAAACTGTGTTTGAACTGTAAGTGACTCTGATGCATGCTGAACTGTTAATGGATTTCAGTGCGCATACTCGAAATAAGATGTTTTTCCCCTTGGAAAAGTCAGATGCTTTACTCAGTTTTTTTTCTGCAGTGAAATATAAAGTTTAGTCAGTAGATTTTTTGGTTTAGCTTGTGCTTACAGGTCCTCAACGTAAGGTTCAAAACTTGGTTAACGTACGTGCATCTGATTTGAGTTACTGGTCACTTTGATTGATCCTACTGTCCATGACTGTGGAGAAACCTCCTCCTCACCTGATTCTGATGTCTCTAAAGCTAATATAAGGCTTTGCAGAGCCCAGGTCAGTAAAGCAACATTATGGAGAATTAACACTGCAGAATTTAAAATTGAAATAAAAAAAAAAAGAAAACTAACTTTTTTTTTTCCTTTTAATATGTGTAGTTATTTTGTTATTATTAAATGACAACATATGGTAAAAGGGCATGCATTTACATTCAAGTTTTAATGAATGGTTCTTCAGTCAAACTTGAATTGAACGTGTTACGGTCCCTGTCTAGTGTTGATGTTCTGACGTGGTTGACCAGTTATTGTTTTTCCTATGTGTCCTTGAAGGCACCATCAGCATCAGTGTATGGAAGGATAAAAACATACATTACTCACCTTGGTGTTTAATTTTGAAATAACTCCCGTATAAGGAGCCAACAATATTGTGACATCACCACCAGGGGTCACTATAGCTTGATATTTCACCTTCTCCTCCTAGTTTTTAGTGATTATCAACAGATTGTTTTTTAAAAGCGGGCATGGCCTCCTGTCCTCCTGGTGACACCACTGAATAAACCCAATGTGATTTTTCCCTCCAATTTTCCCCTTTCTTAACGGAAAGATACGGACTGATGTTCCACAGTTTTGGTGATGTCATATACTTTTTTTTAAAGCCCCAAACTTTGAGTCTCCAGCTGATAACTGAGGGAGGAGACTGACTGAAATACCTGATCGCTGTCCAAGCTTTTGTTACGGTCGTAAAGATAAAGAGGTGCACTGCCGATGAGCTGTTCATGACTAACGGGACCTGCTCTTCCTCCCTGCAGGCGGACACAGCACAACCGGACACAGACACTGAAACACAGCACGACTCCTGCTCCTCCGCACAAATATCCCTCACACACTCATATGTTTTTTTTTAAAAAGTTGAATATTTATTATCTCCCACAATCAAAATGCCTTTTATGCTTTACATTAAAAACAAAGAGGTAGTCCATTTTTTCGACTTGGTTGACTTTCAGCCTGAGTACCAGTGAGCATTTCTGTCTCGACTGTATTCAAATATTTACATTTTGATTCGAGGAGCATGTGGCAAAGCCGTGATTCATCGTGCCTCACATTTCTTAGAAAGTTTCCTGAAGGAAGCCTCCCCACCGCGGTCCGATTTCATGGTTTTTCCAGCTTCTGCAGCGCACCGTTAAGACGACACTAAGCTGTCAGGGTTGTGCTTTTCAAGCAGGTTCGCACTTGTTAGCAGATCCTGTCAGAGGGTTGTTTACACATTCTGCTGCCGGCAATCTCGCAGATTAGTGGCTGTGCAAAGAAGCAGTTCTGAGCGGGTCAGCAGTCTTTAGTTGTTGTTTAGGGGAACCTCCTTGTCCCCGTAGTTTGAGCCCCTGCCGATCTCAGTCTGGCCGATCATCCAGCGAACTCCCAGTGAAGCTGAGGAGGGAAGATTGAGAGAGGGGACATCTGGAATGTTATTCGAGGGAGTTGCAGAAAAGATGTGACGGGATTCGAGATCCCGTACAAGACATTGTTATTTCCACAGCGAACTCTTTTTATTTGAGTAAATTTTCCTCTCTTTCCAGGATGGGACTCGGCTGACGTGGTTGTTCAGTTTGACGTTTTCAGATTGGAAGCTGAGGGCAAATTCTGTCAGCAACCAACATCTGGAAAAAAATGCAACATTTTGTTCCAATTCAACCGACACACCTCGATAAATACTTAAGAGTGAGCTTGTAATTTTGACTTCAGTTATTGTGGAAACTTTGACATGCTGCTATCTCTCCATTTAACATCTAAGTCAAATGTTCAGATGGCTGAGTGTTAACGTTGCTGAGTGAGCACATGCCTGCACGCTGTTAGGGACATGCTCCCGAGACTGGTGAACCGTACTTTCAACAAAAATGAGACTTACATTTGAGTTGGCAGATCTGCTGCTTTATGGAACGTTTGGACAAAAAGGAGCTGGTTAAATTGAAGGAAGGGGACTTCAAATGTATTTCTTTTAATTTCAGGGTGACTTCACCTCGGGAGGGAATGTATGAAACCAACCTGCAGAGCAGAGGGCCACGGACGCCAAGATGGTCAGTATCGATCCGGAGCTGATGAGCTGAGCGACGAGCAGGCCCAACGGGTAGAGGAGCAGGCAGGCCCAGAAGAGCCAGTTGATCAGGGACCAGGGTCGGCGTGGGGGGCTCACTGTGGGGCCGGGGTAACGCCCCGTCTGTGTGTAGTGCTCCTGGAAACTGTCCTGTTGACACATTCATAGAGAAACAACTCAAAACCAAAGTCCTTTACAGAGGGACATGATTGAGTTTGTTCTTTAGAAAAAACAAAACAAAATCTAAACATCTTGTTTAACATTTCAACATTATCCAGGTGAGGTTAATGAGTTGCTTAAAGCCCATGAGGTGTGGGAACAGAAAAGTAATGAGAGAAACCACAGACTTGAGCCAAATCCACCAAAAACATTACAGTCCAGGGTCTCCCACAGTGTTTTATCATGGAGGCGGCCGCCTCACCTGAGATAAAGACGACCTCGCTAAAATCAGACTGGAATCTTCCCAACTTCTATGAAACACAACATTGAGACCTTAAAGGTGCAATATGTAAGATTTGGCCACATGTTGACGTTCACTCCTAACAAATAGGTGGCAGCACATTCACCAGAGCAACCCCCACTCAGTATATGCTCACTATACTACTACTGTTAGCTGTTAGCAAGTTAGCTGAGTTATAGCCATGAAGCTTATGTCCGTATTAGCTGACTGGAGTCTGCCTCAGATCGCAGGGGAAGGGAGTTGACTTTTTTTATTTATTAGACTAAAGCTAAAGCTAAGAGAGCGTGTGCAAAGGCTGCAGTATCAGACTGTTGCCTCTCGAGGTACAAAGAGGTATTACAAGACAGGACGGGCCGGGGCTAGCTGGTTAGCATGGTAACTTCAGTAAGCACCCCCGCAGAACAGCACATAGACGTCTTTGAGACCGTGTCAACACTGTTGTGGCTTCACATTCTGTGTGTTTTAAATGTAAATTCTCACACACGTGTCACATATTGCAATGTCAATGGCTTCATATCTGCTTTACCCACTTTGGGCGCAATAACATCCAGGAAAACAAGAGAAACGCCAGGTGATCCGTCAGAGAGTGAAAGGAAGTGGGCGTTATTGTTTACTACTGTTTACATTGCTCGCTCGTGATGCGGTGTGAGTTGTCATTGCTGCTTGCTCTGATCTGCGTGTTCCTTTAGCAAGACAACTCCCGCGGTCCCGGGAGAAACAACGACACGCTACATTCAAAGCTGCTGCGAGCCTTGCTGTCGTTTTAGCTCACTTCCTCTCCGTTTCCCAGTTAGCCAACCTCCTCTCTGCGTCGCCGCTCTGCACCGCTTCTTTCTCTTTTGCCGAGGCAGCTCTCTTTGCCTCTTTCCTTTCTCCAAGTGTTTTTCTTCGCTCTGCGTGTTTGGTAATGTAAGCCGTCGCCCGGTCTGCCCAGGCAGTTAAGCGTTATGGAGTTCTCTGTCATCATTGGATGAAGAGGGCAGCGATACCAGACAGAGATAACGCTTTTACTGCGTGCCCAGGGAGAGGGTTAGAGACAATACAGAGCTATTTAACACTTAAACACCTATTTAATATTTAAACCCCTACAGGCTGTAAACAAATGGTTCAGGCAATCACAATGTGGTTGGTTACTGCCTCAACTTCCCCTTTGGGAAACCCTGTATCCATCCGACACCTCCACCTCCAGCACGCTAACCTTTTCCTGGTAGAGTTTGTGCAGCCAGGCGGCACACTCTGCCTCATCCTCCGGGATCGACTCCAGAGGGATTCTCCTGCGAGCGAGAGGGGGAAGTCAGATCTCTCGGCCTGATGAACAACCATTACGCCAGTGAGCAGGAAATCAAATGAAGCAATCCTCGCTGCGAAACATCTCTGTGTACCTCACATACAAGTCCGCGTGGTATTTCTTCCCGTTCAGAATGTCGAGCAGGGTCGGCGTTTCGTTGTTCCTGAAGTTCAGCGTGGAATCATAAACAGCTGCAGCTGTGCGGGACAAAGCGAACGGCGGCGGTTAACTTGCGACTGTTGGACTCGTCTGATTGGCAAATGCCTCCAGCCTCCTCCTCAAACAGACACCCAGCTCACAGAAGCTGTTGGCCATGTTGGAACACTTCATCAACTCACCAGTTCCTCTGAGGTTCTGGACTGTTACCCAGAATCCTTTGGTCCTGGGCAGAAGATGATACTTGAGTTTGGGTAAACCTTTGCTCTCAGCCACCTGCATGCTGACTTGGTGCTTCTTCGGTGTCAACCGTGTTCCTTCACAGTAAAGCAAAAACTAGACAGAGGAAAGCAGATTAAAAGAATTATTCCAAATCCAAAATCATTAAACTTGATTTTACAGCAAGCTGAAACGTACCCAGAAGTTTTCTGGGTAATCCTGCAGGTTCCGAAGACTCTGAGCCACCGTCCTTCGGTCCTCCTCCCACTTCCTTTTGCAGAATACGATCTCCAGGAAGTACCACATCCAGCCAATAACAGGTACGTAACTCAGCTCTTTCTTGGCTAACACCTTCGAGCTCTGGAGGAACAATAACATTTAAAGCACGTTAATAAAAACAAAAAAACGAACGCACTCAGGGTAGATCGGTGGCGTTTGTGGGAGACTTTCTCTCACCCCGAGAACTCCAAATCTCTCGCAGAAGGTCCAACCACACAGGAAGTCTATCTCGTAGCTGTGGTTGAGGACCACAATTGCGTTCTCATTGCCATACAGAGGAAAGCTCTTCGGGTCTGTGTACAGCGTGCACTCTGTCCCGGACCACCACTCCAGGGCGGCTACCATCTCTGAGGAGCATCAGGACATGAAATCATGGAAGACAGTTTTTATTATGTTGAACGGTCCATTTGTGAAAAGGTGTTACGCTTCATGCAGATCGATCAGTGTTCTTTGGCCTCTGATTATGTTTATTACATGAAAGTCTCCGTCCAGTACCAGACTGCAGTGTCGTCTGCCAGTACTTACGGCTGCTGATGCAGTAGCCCAGCCTGACGTTGATCCTGCGGGCCAGCTGCTTGTCCACCAGCCACAGAGGCAGAGTGCAGAGCTGCAGCAGGTTGATAACGAGGCCGCTGAACAGGAACACATAGCAGATGACGAGGTGGCACACGAACTGGGACTTCAGCAGCTGCAGGACGCCCATTGTTTTCTGCAGGAGTTTGCACAACTTTCAGCGTTTAAAACACCAACACCAGCTCCTCCCATCACCATCACACACACACACACACACACAACTATTTCATTAGTCAGCCCTGTCAAAGGGCAGAGCTGCCAGCCACTAGTGCTGGCCGGGGCCGTGACAGAGACTGTTAGCTGCCACTCAGCCCACTCTGACATAAAGGTTTCCTTTGACTGGACTCATTTCATGTGCTGAATGGAGCCTTTGAGCCGGACTGTGCAGACAGACAGACAGACAGACAGACAGACAGACAGACACATGACTTTTTCAGGGATAGGAACTCTACTATCAGCTATTCATTGATTTGTAGTTCAGTAATATCACCTTATATGCATGCTCATCATACTGTAGGATGACAGCTCACAGGAAGCTTTCCCATTTTTATCTGCTCCCCACACCATCCTCATATGTAAACTGCATCTAAAATCTAATAACATGTCAAATCCTAGGTTCAAGAGATGGCAATGAAGCTGAACAACATGTGACAAACATTATTTCAAAAGGCTCAGCATTTGGCAAGGATCACCTCATTACTCATCTGTCACGAACATAAAACACAGGTACACACCTTAATCCCACATTTATCTGAAACACGTGACATTTACCTTGATCCCAGAGAGCCGTCCTTCCACAAACACCTCTGACCTTTCAAAGATGACGAATAAATATTTTCAAAAAAAAATTTAAAAAAAATTAGCACCAGTCCTCAATGTTTTTCCATGCCACCTGGAGTTACAGCCGTCCTCCGACAGATTTCAAGTTGTGATTCATACAGTAAGTTGTGTCTTCCCCAGTTGACTCACTGCTGAGGGTAAACTTCCCCTCGCAAGGGGCCACACCCATCTGAGAGCCCCGCCTGGAGCCGAGGATGGAGAGCGAGAGCTGCGCTTCCTTCTAGAAACTCTGGTGCTAGGCCGGCCGCAAAGATCGTCTATGCACCGCAAAATGCGAAGGGGGAAACATAAACCGCACCTCCAGGCCACCGTCCCCGCTCTGTTTCAACGGTAACAGCCTTGTAACGACTTAATAAGTTGCACATTTCTTCAATTAGCCTTCTAATCGCTCTTGTAATCGAGCTTACATGTAGGTTTCGGTGAAGTGGACCACATAAACCGTTAAAACATGAACTATTTTCTCTTTTAGTTCAATATTTCCTCCCTCTAACGCAATTACACGAGGTGTTTCTGGGTGCCACAAAACTGTAACCGAGTGAGCCCTCTTTCCTCCTGTTCCTCCTCTCTGCCTGGATTTTATTGGTAATAGGAAAGGCACGAGGATGTCAAACCAGGAGTGGGACACATGCGCAGTCGCCTTTTCTTTACACATGTAAAATAATATCACAAGGGAAGCTATTGTTTTTAATTATTTAATACAGTTTTTTTGCACTAAAGTTACTTCCTTGTTTCATTCTGCCTGAATATGAGTCATGACCTCGGTTACAGAAAGGCTTCCTCCGTCCTCACCATGTCAGGGATGTTTACAGAGTAGTGGTGCTCCTTGGTGGACAGCACCACCTGCTGGTGATAAGTCGTAAGTGCATCCGACGTTTTTAATTCAACTTAAAGGAGCAGTTGACCCCAAAATGAATTCAATATCTGATCTTAAATGAACTTAAAGTGAAACTCTCGCCAAAAAGCAACCGAGGCTTTTATTTGCAATTGAATATGAGTCAAACCTTCGTGTAAATGCATAATTACGACGAAAGAGGCACTTTTAAGATTTACCGTAGTTTTGCTTTCAATGGGGTGAATGGTGCACTGGCAAGCTAGCATCAAATTCGCTATTTTTAAAACACTAAGAAGGCTCGACACAACATGAAACTTTGCTTGTAAGCATCACTGAGGTCTCTACACATGAACATGTGTTCATGTGTAGAGACCCTGGTGATGCTACGAGCAAAGTTTGATGCACATTTTGATGCTAGCATAAAAGTGCCCGTAGCACTCCCATTGAAAATTAGCTTGCCCAAAATCTACGGCAAATCTAGTGCCACTTTCGCCGTAATTATGCTTTTACACGGAGGTTTGACTCATATTCAATTGCAATTAAAGCCTTGGTTGCTTTTTGGCGAGAGTCTCACTTTAACACGAAAGGTGTAACAAAAACACAAAACATTTCTATATAATAACTAAGTGCATTTGCTCAAACACTGAACTTAGGTGCGATTTTGAGGAGCTTGTACTTTACTTGAATATATGCATTTTACTGCCACCTTTTTTACTCCAAACATTACTTACATTTAGTTACTAGTTACTTTGTGGATGGCCTGCTCCATCAGACGCAACGTTGCAAGTTTTTGATTTGAATTGATTTTGAAAAATGCTTGGGTATTGTATCCTACATTTTGCCAGGTGTGTGATTAGTGGACCTACAGTATAGTATACACTATCTACATACATCTGAATATGTAATTCACTTTAACTTTACTTGTACCTTTGACCGATTGTCTGTCTTGCTGATTATCAGATCTAATGTTCAGCCTTTTCCCAACTTTGCTTCTCATGTAGCCTGCAATCTGCAACGTAACTAGTAATAGTAACTCAGTAAAATATTTGCCTCCAAAATGAGTGTGGAAGAAGTCATTTTCATCCCTGAAAATAACTAAGTAGAGGATGGAAAATTAGTAAAAAGCTAAACAAAAGCACTAAAGGTCACTCAAAAACCTGAGAAAACATCTTAAGTGTAGCCTTTTAAGCGTCTGCAGAGGGGGAACACTCGAAAATTGCAAACCGCTCCACAGATTTGGGGCAGCTACTGTGAGCGTACGATCACCTTCACCCCTTAGCCTGGAGAGAGGGACAGCCAGGACAGCAGCAGGCCTGAGAGACCTGAAGGCAATCTGATGCTTTTAGCTGGAATGAGGAGTGATCTTATAAACACTACTCGTTCTTTCAAATTTACCTTCAAGAAGCTTTAAAATACAATTCCTTTAGCATTATTTGTTCATTTCCTTAAATTTCGGACAACTTTTTGTCGGACTTTTGGATTTTGTTGCTCAGAACCAGGAGAGCTTTCACTATCGTGTTAAATTATGATATAAAACCACTTTTCTGGACACAAAGACAAGTCAGGTCGATCCATTGACTCTGCAACATGAATATTTGAAACAGGCAAAATTATCCACTTCCCGAAATTAAAGGTTCTCCATGAGGCACGACAAGAAGTCACAGTCAAGTGAGTCAAGCAGTCGGGCATCAATCAGGTTTTTCGCAGCTAATAATTACATCTGTGTGAGCTGGCTCATGGAAACACTGAGTGAGATAGACCTTCTCCTCTCGCACAGAATAATATCATGCCTCAGCTGAAAGTAAGATAGAGCAGAAGTGGAAACAGCCACGCTCAATACTTTTCCTGACTGCTGTTAAACCCAGGACATTCACTTTTAATGCTTACCTTATTTGCCCAAAAAAAAAAAGCCTGTGTCAAGATCATTTCCTCTTTCCAACCCCAGAGGGAAGTAGAGATGCATTTAACACAGCTCCAGACTTTCCCTGTTGCACAGAGATGACAAAGCTCTTGGGACTTCTCAGTCTGCGCACATCGACTTTCTGTTTTATCTATACAGAACATCAGTGCCAAACCAAACAGCTTTTGATTGTTTTTCTTCGCAACCCAGGGACCCCTGAAGGAGGTCACTGGGGTCCCGTGACCGTCCCACCTTGGGGGTTGTTGAGAAGTGTTTCCAAGCTCTCTTATTTAACAGGTCCCGTAACGCTTCAACCCTCATGTCCTTTACGACCGAATAACCTTGAAGAGAAGGACATGCCTGACTGAAGGGTTTCAAAAATACAGTGAAGTAGCTCAGGAAGCCCTTTATGTTCAAATACCAAAGGCAGGGTGAGGGGGCACCGGGGAATAATGCGCAGTAAGTGACTCTGTAGCTCCAGAAGTGATGAAGCACAGCAGGTTTTACGCTGTTAGCCGGAGTGAGGAAGAATCACTCAGAGGTTGATCACATGTGTTGGCTTTTATAAATCCCACAGCACCTTTACAAAGTGGCCAGAGTCAACATTTATGTATACCTAACTCACTTTCAGCCAGTGAAGCATTTAAATGTGGCAACGCTTTACTTCTTAATTTAGGGCTGTACAGTTTATCCGCCAGAGCTCTAGAGGGTCATTTGCGTAAGCATGGTACTAAAGATCCTCTTGAGATTTATTTAAAGGTACATAATAATAATAAATAAGCTTCTGTGAGTAATTTTTTTTCTCAAATGTTTAAAGGTCCCCTCCACACATGCATGAAGGCGTACATAGAGGAGATCTAATGTGTCTGACATGGTTTGTGCAGAGCAAAAGTATAGTTATCCCATTAAAACATCCTTTCAAATGGCACCTCCTCTTTGTCCCGCATTAGAAATTCCAGAATGAATGAATATGCAAATGTTTTTCATTTTGCACGTTTAACTGCTGGACACAAGATGTCTCCTACCTTACTGTAAAGTTACTTTCTCAGTATATGTGCACTGGGAGGTTTCCACATCAAATTTGTGTACGCCGCTGAATATTGGTCCAGGATTGGCTTCCAAACAATTTGTGATGTCACAAATCGTGCTTGTAGGCCTGCCTCCTTACAGGAGACCTATTATGTGTTTTACTTCCATTTTTTTTCCTTTCCCTTATTGTCTTATAAATGTTCTTGTGCGCGTAAAAGATGTTGAAAAGCTAAAAAGGTCAACGTCTGCCCCACCAGGAACTCCTCTCTCCCACAGAAAACACTGCTCCCGAAACGCCTCGTCAGTAGTCCCGCCTTTAATTCTGTAACTTTGTGACATCACACTACGTCACAGAGTCACAAATTTGCGTGATTTATGTGTAGCAACTAGTTTGTTGCTCTTGTTAGCAGTGCTGGGTCAGGCATGTGAATAGAAGATGTCTTCTACTTCACTGAAAAGTGAGTTGTAATATTGGATCATGACTGATTCCTAGAATATGTTTAATGTCACTAAATTCTGCTCAGACAAGCACATGTTGAGCAAACAAAAACTTTCCTCCTTCTATAGATAAATGCGAAAACAGCCTTCTAGTCTTAGACCCTGTTTATACGTCATTATGTACAATGAAAGTCAAATATAAAGTTAAGTGCAGATAAGAAGGCGACATACATGGTAGCTTCAATGTAAAACAAGCTAATAGAAGCGAGATAAACTGAAATTACCCTTCATACATCTGCCTGTCCTCTAGATACACTCCAGGAGCGACCTCGTCTGCTGTAGCTGTAGGACATAACCGAAAGCCCAGCTACGCATGAGGCAGTCCATGAGAACGACCTGTGAGTGGAAAACATAAATCAGAGTGGGAACATACGTCTTGAGATCGGTTGTTAAACTGTAAAGACCGACCATCAGCGTGCCTCCTACCCAAAGTGGGTAGCCAGGAGGGAGGGCGTCTCATTCACATTTCACCGGCTCTTTCACGGAAAAAAAAAGGGCAGTTGATATGAGGTTACTGGACTTAAAAAGATGTGCTGGGAGGGGGTGGGGGAGGGTACATCACCACAAGAAATTACCCCGTTCCAAGAAATGTCAGCTTTCATTAAATGAGTTATGTGTTACTGTTAAAGTTGCCCCGCTCGGGCCCTCTTTTGCTACAGCAGGCAACTGGATACCATATAAGAGTAATGTCGTGAGTCTTGACATTTGGTGCGTGACAACCCCC
The DNA here is from genome assembly GCA_903131615.1 of Diplodus sargus. Classification (NCBI taxonomy): domain Eukaryota; kingdom Metazoa; phylum Chordata; class Actinopteri; order Spariformes; family Sparidae; genus Diplodus; species Diplodus sargus. Next base: position 5,048,441 of record CAEMYA010000046.1, on the reverse strand, counting down.
CTACCCTTATTTATCGCCCGCTGTTAAATCAAGCGGGGAGACTATAAAAATAATTTTAAAAAGCTTCCCTGCGAGATCAAACTGAAGACCAGATGTAATGAAGCTGGACAACATGCCTCCATTTGACAATGTTGGGGGAGTCGGCACCAAAGCATCCTCCTCAATCTTCAAAATCTCTCTTTTGTCGCCGGACAACTTTTAAACAGCTGATGACTGCTCCTTTATTTATTCATCCATATTAATTACTTGCCCTCGTAAAAATCAGTGGCTGCAGCCGACATTTTTTCGACGGTCAAGGCTGAATCAGGTTAATGCAGCGGCCCCCGAGCCAGCAGCCTCCAGCCAGGAAGAACCATACTTTTGGCTCAGCAACACAGGGGTGATTTGGATGAGCGCGCTGTATGAAGAATGCACCGAGGATTAAGTGAAATCACTGCATAAGTGTGATTTATGAGCTATTCCGCATCAATAGACTGTGACCAGCGTTGACTCCTTTTTGCCCCGAAACAAATTAACACTCATTCGACCCCTCTGCGTGACTCTTTAAGGTAAATGGTCGCTGGACGCGTCTCAACACTCCACTCTGGTTTTTGGGTCGCACCGTGAGAAAGCCGATGTGTGTAATCGCCACCATGCAGTGAATTCATCATCAGATGTGCAAGCAAAAGTAAAGACTGCTTTGAAAGTGTGAGAAGAAAAAAAAAAAAAAAAAGAATAGCCATGCAGCTGCATAACAAATTCGATGCAAACGATTTGAGCAGGCTCCACAGTCAGCTGCATCAGCTGTTATTCTGACTGGAAAACTGTGAGTGACTACATTTGTGCAAATGGTCCGAATAAATCAGGGAGAACTCTGACCTGGAAAAAGCTGCGTTCGTTTAGGGTTCTGTGTGCAGGCTTCGGTAAATAAGGCGCTAAATCTGATTAAGTTCCCCCGGATGACTGCGCGCTGGAAGGTCATGAAAGGAGAAAATGCGCTCAGATTTTCTCAATGCATGCATTGGGCTCGTGGACATACAGGGGGGAAAAAAGTACAAATCAGAAAAAGTGACAACATAGCCTGGAGCCTAAACCTTATATGACACAGTGTATATACGCAGTAAGCCAGTAATGAGATCCTGATGTATGCATGCGCCTGTTTCTCCTGGGGTTCGGCTCCGCGGCCTCGTTCATCAGACCAAGTAACTGCGGGCCCCACCGACACATCCGACTGTCAGTGAAGCACTGGGAGGTTTGCTGGAGACACCTGCTCGGCTGCTCCCGGGGGGGCCCGCGCATGAGGCCTGACTCCAGTGCCAGAAAGTGCTGGCCCGAGTGAAGTTATTTGATGTAATGCCATCACCAAGGTGAGGAGGATTAAAATACTGCATGGTTATGCAATTACATGTCCCCTCTCTCAACTTTTACTCCTGCCTCCTCTGACAGATGTCAGAATTGGGATTCGAATGCCGGGGGATGAGAAAGTGAATCAACACGAGGTCACAGAGCCGCACATGTGTGGGAGCAGCAGTTTGTGCTGTTAGCGCAGCATTATATCTCTAATGTTTCAATGCCTCGGTGCAGAATGTGATAGTCGAGCTCGAGAGGTTTCACCTTGATCGCCTAAATCCTTCAAACTGGGCCTTTAAATCGCTGAAATATAATATGAAATTGTGACACTCTCCGTATTTCATGTCCGTGTTTATTTATCGATGCAGAGCACTATTAGTGTAAGTATCAGTATTAGAGTGCAATTGTTCAAAAGCCAGCCAAGAAAATGTTACATACATAAACGGGGACATAAATCAGATTTAAACCGAGCAACACCTAAGATATAAACCCAGGTCGAAAGTGGCATGATATTAAACATTTAAAGGGATAGTAGAACACATTTTGAACTTCTTTGTTGTGCTTGTGTGTTCCTGTAGCCCTTCAGATCAATGTGATGATTCGTTTATGACCTGAAGGTTCACCCAAAAATACAATTCTCAGTCACTACCTCCTCACAACCACTCGTCACCAGACACAGTAAGCCCTCATGGTTCTGCGTCAACTTCTCTGACTAATGGCCGACGTTATCAGCGCAATTTTTACTGCTCCAACGAACATAAAAAGGCCATCAAGTATTTATTCC
>CAEMYA010000046.1:5027058-5039364 GCA_903131615.1 Diplodus sargus | reverse complement strand
TTTTTTTTTTTTTACATACACATACTACCCAAATAAACTTTCTTCAGCAGCTGCTGTCACATACATAAACACATGCCATGTTTATGTATGTGATAACTTACAAGCAGCTGATGTTTATCCTTTATCTGGAAAAGAAAAACTAACAAGGAAAGGAAGTGCATGACAACGCTAAAGAAAAAAAAAAAGATCTTGCAATATAATGTGTTATTTTTGACTTTCGTGATACTCAATTATGCGTTTTTGTCAGTGTGAACAAATAAATAATTATTTACAAACTCTAGCAAAAAATGCAAACAAACGAAACAGGCAAAGCATAAATAATTTACAAAAGGAATTATAATACAGACTTAGTATAAACATCTTTGGCACTTACTAAAATGGCTTATTTAAAATCGTTCACTCAAGTTCTCCGTAAAAAAAAATAAGAAAAAAAAAGTTAAAAAAAATAATTAAACACATTCAGGATGAAAGGAATGAGGAGAAATAGTAATGGACTTGAGAGATGATTATGCTTTGGTTACAGTTTATGTTAGATGTCAGACACTTTATGATCAGTTGTTCTTAAAACAGAAGCCATGAATGAGCCGAAAGACGGAGAACAACCGAGTCGCTTACAAGCTTTAGGGAGTAAGGAACTGTAGGAGAGCGCATACAGCATGTAAGTGGTTGTACAATGAGTCCTTTAAATTGAAGACATAGGTACAATAGTTATAATTAGATAATCTGCCAAGGCTTTTTTAAAAAAAACTTGTCCACTCTCATTCGTTTTTTTCTTTCCCAGCGTGGGAAATGCATCAACAGGAAAACTGAAGTCGGCCACGGTTTCCTCTCCAGTGGCAAAACACGGAAAAGTACGGAAAGTCTCATTTGCGTTGACATGGATTCAGCGATGACGTGATGTTTACTTTGAGGGATTCTTGTCTTTTTGCCTTCTGGTGTTTTCCTACCAGGCTTGATTCAGTTATCTGCAAGAAGATGTGAAAATAGCTTCCATTACCGCCACATTTATAATCAAATCAAGGACAGTCGATGAGATTCACACGGTCAAAGTGCCAGAGTGCGGCAGCAACATGTGCTCTGTGTGCGTCAAAAAAAAAGAAAAAAGCGTGCCTTCCGCTATGTGATTGTGAACAAGACTGCAGGCTTATTTTCCACTGTTTAGCACTCAACAGCAGATCTGAAGTCCTTGGACCGACTCACAAGGTCTTTCACAATGCATCTGGGGCATTGTACACAGGCAAGCTGACAGGCAGAAACATAGCGTGACTCTTTTTCTTGCTTCAGCCAAACAACACATAATTCCTTTCATCGTTACCTTGTGAACACTGTTGGCAACTCCGGCTTATCTGAGGTTTGAGAAAGATGTTGAAGGTTTAAAGACTTCAGCCATTTTATTCGCAAGGAGGAGGTTTTCTCCCCCATTTTCTAATATTGTACTCTCTCTGTACTATACATATCAAGGTGTGTAGACCTTTCAGTGTTTGCAACAGACATACACATACAAATACAGTACACACACAAACACTAAGTAAAGCGAGACTAGACTAAGAAGATCCTACATAGCTAACACCTAATATACTCATCACCTCCAAGGCTAATGGTACATGTCCACTGGGGAGTTTCTGGACACAAGGTGTTGCGCTGCTTCCCAGTATCTTAGTTTGACCAGAAGGACAAACACCCTCCTACAACCAGGGAAGCCTGGAAATGACAGATCCTGTGGACACGTACCATAAGCGCGTGAGCGCTTGCATGTACAGCGGCTTACATTTACGAATTATGCAAAACCCTTACCCTTATCCATTCACAGGAAAGCACTCCAAAGATATTTTTTGTGCCGTGACCGGCTCCCCCACATGATAATTGACGGACAAACATTTATGGTAGGAACTTTAAGGTAACGAAAGTGTTGGCACTAACCTCTGCACTCATACTTGAGGTCGGAGAAGAACACCAGCTCTTGCGAGAAGACAAACAACCCTAGCCTTCCTCCGGCGAAAGTCTTGTCATAAACTGGTCCTGAGTCGGCCATGATCTGTTTACCTTCGTAGACCACAACCCTGCAAAATAAAAGACACAATTCTCAATGTTCTGAGATTATAAGGCTTATTAATGTACAGAAAATTCTGTCACTATATTCAAGGATGTAAATCATAAAAGTGAATAAATATAATTTAATTATGCTATATTAACTGGTAAATATCTCTTACCTTATAAAACCAGTCTTCGGTCTGTGAATGAGATGCCACCTGTAAGCTGTGTAATCCTTCCAGCCAATGTTCTTGGGGTCGTGCCACAGAGTGCGCACCTACGCAAAAAAGTTAACAACACTTAATACTGCAGATTCAGCCTTTTAAAACAGACCAACTAGCACTTAGACTGCTGCCCACCTGTCCTGGAGTGTTGCCCGTGTGCCACAAAGCATTCCTGAGGTTTTCTCCGGTGCCAGTGGTCGAGTTGACGACTTTGAGCGAAACGCCAGAAATGCCGAAGGCCTTGGAGGGCTTGTCCTCCCAGTATGTCTGTGTGATCTGCTTCCACATCACTACATAAAAGCGCCCACTCGACTGGTAGCCGAACACAAAGCCTGCATAGTCGTCGTCTCTGTCCGTGTTCACGTACATCGTTCCACTGAAGTCCACAGCGCTGAACTCATCAAAACCTGTGAGGGTGTGAGAGATATTTGAGGCTCTTAGGGCTGTGTTCAAACCCTTTCAAAGAGCAGCAAACTAATATGAAGTGGTTGTTGGGAGTGAACGATGCTGTGCTGCTCACCTACTGCGATGCCCGGGTCAGAGTTGGCAGTCTGAACCAGCTCTTTGCCCTGGTGTCGGACCACCCAGTTTGGATCGATTTGAGTGGTTCCCTTGGGATCCAGGTGGACCATCTGGAACTTTCGGAAGTCTGTGACACTGATGGCGTTGTTCTCCGGACACACATCAAGGATATCTGGGATGCTGTCGTTGTCAAAGTCATCTTTGCAGGCGTCGCCTCTTCCATCGCCTGTAATACATCATATGAATAGCATTGACCTTGGTTAAGAATGTACATGTATGATATAAATGACATACTATCCTATTTTTCCATAGGTTTGGAAAATCTCCATGGCAGCTCATGTGGGTGTCATAATACTCCCACTGCAGTGAGCGTTGAGGAGCTTCTCCAAGATGATATGAGTGGGGAAAAGAGCAGTTCCTCCCTGGGAACTGGCTTTACTACATTTGCCAAGTGTAAGGAAAATCAGCCATTATTTCATGCTGTGACAACTTCCACAGATACTCTAACTATCTGAGGCCTGAAGTCTATTATGGCCAGACTGCAGGCCAGGATCTCACAGTGGAGAGGACGCCAGTGGCTAATGAAGGCCACTGTGTCGGAGCAGCTAGCTGCTTTCTGTCATCAACTTTGTTATTTCACGAGGGGCTAAAACGATTCTATCAAATAAACACTATCTGACGAGCTGTGAAGAAAGTGAACTTGTCAGTGTCCAGGCCCTTCCTCCTTTTTCGCGGTCTGTTTCCAGTTACGGACAGCTGTACAAACTCCAGGTAACCCTGCTCAAATTGGACGCTGTGGATTAATCACGAGCGAAGCCTGAAGGAAATAAAACTTTCACAGCCTGGCGTGTGCCCTCGACTGAAGTCATGCAGAATGACATCAGCCATGCCAACCCTGTCATTGACTCTTTCCACAGCCACCACATTTCACACCTGCTGTAGTGGAGCTAATTGCTAACTGCAAAAACATCTGGGAGAAGGCGCACCAAAGCAAGATGTGAACATCACAGAGTAATGAGCACAGAGTCTGACTGCATGGAGTATATTGACTGAACCGTGCATATGTCACTAACTGTTAACTAATGTAAATTGAATGCTAAATAAGCTACTAATGGTGCAATTGATTTGTCAACTGCGGTTTCCCAGGTCAGTAATCAACTCTCAATCTTGAAATCAAGTCAATATGGACAAAAAGTCCTTTTAGTGCTGATGCCTGGTCACAGACTTTCTCATATTACAGCTAAACAGCACACTAAGATGTGTTTCTGAGACATTTGAGGCAAGAAATGGGCAATGCAGTAAAGAACTTCCTAGTTACACAGTTTGAGTTTTGTTCTTAGCATCAAACCCAAGAATGTTTGGTTTAGGTTAGGAGGCTAGGGTAGGCTTTACAGGTTTCTCAGTGATTGCATGATCAGTCTTTGGAGACAAGCTTACAAAAAGTGCAATCTGTAGTTTGAGCAACAGCAGTGACAGATTTTAGAGCTGGGAGCTTTGGATGCAGGCGTAATTCAAGTAAGTTAAACATTTTTTTATTTGCATAAACTACACACACTGTACAAAGATGGCTGAAAATCAGCAAAGTTCCCCTTTAAAACCAAATATTTTTGTACTGCTCTTTGTACTGCCACTTACACATCACTGCATTAAACAATGTGTATACTACTGGGCAAATATGCAAAACTATGCACAGCTTGATTCCCCCAACACTACAACCTTTCAACTCTTTAAATGTTACAACCCTCACCATCAGAGTCCAGCTGGTCCGCGTTGGGTGTCAGCCTGCAGTTGTCCTTGTCGTCAGGTACACCATCATCATCATCATCATAGTCACAAGCGTCTCCTTTGCCATCCTTGTCATGGTCAGCCTGGTTGGCGTTGGCCACATAGGGACAGTTGTCCAGGTTGTTCTGATGGCCGTCTTCATCAATGTCCTGGTTATTGTCACACTGGTCTCCAACCAGGTCATTGTCAACATCAGTCTGTTGGATGAATATGGACAGAGGTTGAACACTTACTGTAGCTACTCTCGTGGACCACGTCATTTTTTTATGTAGTGTAGTTCAATACCTGGTCAGGGTTGTGTAGCAGTGGACAGTTGTCGCACTGGTCGCCAACTCCATCCATGTCAGTGTCCTTCTGTTCAGTGTTGTACACGTAGGGGCAGTTGTCGTTCTCATTCATGATTTCTGAGGAAAAAGGGGCAGTTGATGATCTACTCTCAAGAGTTTAAGATACAAACATCATAATTAGCTCAGTATTTGATCTATTTAGACTCGGCTACCATCTCCATCAATGTCCACCGCGCAGGCGTCCCCTTCTCCATTGTTGTCAGTGTCTATTTGAGCGGGGTTGTGTTCATAGGGACAGTTGTCGCAGCGATCGCCCACTTCATCCTTGTCGAAGTCGAACTGGCGAGGGTTGTAAAGGAGGGGACAGTTGTCCTGTGGAAAAAAATACAGTGGCAGGGAACTTTAGAATCGAAAAATGAATCTGATCATAGATTTAAACGTGTCCTCCATGTGTTAGAAACCGTCGTACCCTCTCATCTAGAATTCCATCATTGTCGTCATCCTTGTCGCAAGCATCTCCTTGACCATCTTTGTCAAAGTCTTCTTGTCCAGAGTTCGGAAGGCTGGGGCAGTTATCCTGAAATAGAGGGGGGAAGTTCAGAAGTGGTGTAGGTTAGAATAACTGCAGGATAGTATTTAATCGATTAAGCTGAAGAAATGTAATGAAATACCTTCTTGCAGTGATAAGTGGCGTTGGCACCACACACAAGGTTCAGGTTGGGCCAGCCATCCAAGTCCGAGTCCTCTCCGCAAATGAAGCCGTCTCCAGCGTAGCCAGTCCTACACTCGCACTTGTACATGGGGTCACTGAAGTGGCTGATGTAGATGCACTCCGCATACTTGTGACAGTTGTGGGTCTTGTCCTTGCACGGGTTCTCTGGCTCACACACCTACAGAAACAACAAGGCAGAATTGTCACCAACCACATCCAAACAGGCCTGAAACAGAGCAAAGATGTGACTCTATGTCCTTCTCATTAGATTTTTCAAAAGAGTTTCCATTTTGATGTCAGGCTCTAATAACATGTCTAAGTCAAGATTACACTACTACCCCTAGTGTGATTCTTTTTGGATAGGCTCTCCAAACTGAGGGCTGCTGCAAATTAAAGTGAAGGTCTTGTGGAGAAATGCAGGACAAAGCCAAAGTGTGGGGCACTTCTGGGCACAGTCGATTTTTATAAAAGCCCAGCAAATGCATCATACATCCCACGATGACCCACTGTTGCCCCTTTATTGCAGCACAAGGTATTCACAGCTGCCACTCATTACTAGAGGATGAACAGAACACCAGTTTGGATGCCACTCCATGAGCTCATCGAGCAGAAAGTGACAGTATGAACGGGCCTTTCATCAAAACGGTGAAATAGAGCCCCTTTTTGCCAGCAATGAAACAATTCCCTTTTCCCCAAATCAATTAGTGAATTTGGGGCATCATCTCAAAGACGAGCAGCTGCGGAGGCCGCAGAGTGACAAAATGGTCTGCAAGGGATGTTATGTAAGTGTCAGATGGAGTGGCACAACAAGTTGTTTTTTTTCAGTTCTCCAGGGACTCTGTGAATTCAGGGAGCTGAAAAAGTGTGTTCCAATCAAGTAATTAATATGGCATATTTGGAAGTTAGCTGCCGTACAGCTAAATTATAGCAGGAGTTATGACAGGATTGGAAAGTGGAAATACTGAGCTGTAAAGAAAAGGCTTCACATAATTTTTGCCCAAATAAAAGCACTGATCCATTCGATGTCTACAGTAGAAATAAAGTACTGTTCCAATCTGCCTCTGATCTTACAGTGAAGGAGATGTATAACAGATGTTTGTTGTTAAAAGTTGCCCAACTCTCCTCCCTCCCACTCTGCTTGCTGATACTGGGTCAAGGTGAGCCTAATTCATATTATGGTGGCCCAGGGCCTCCCCTCTAACTGTGCAAACACTCTCACAGCAAGAATGAGGCTTATATATCACCGGTGCTGCCACTTCCATCATTCATAAATTTGGATCTGACATGCAAAAATCCACAGTGCCTGGAGCTCAAGGCCCGCAGCTTATCCTTTCCTTTCCCCCATTTTGTTCTCACTTGTTTGACTTGCATCCAATCAGCAGTCTGTTATTACCACTGAATCAAAGTAACTTTCAACTCACCTGTTTGTTCTTCTTGGCAGCCTCCACGCCCATACCGAAGGGCTGGGTGCCCTTGTAGCGCTTGGGACAGGGCAGGCAGTGGAAACCTGGATCGGTGTTGACGCAGCGCTGCGTTCCAGCGACTTTGTAGCAAACATCAGATACCATGTCGCACTGGAGGCGGAGGGGAAAAGCGTCATTGAAAATGCAAACTAACAATTACATAATTGAAGTCTTAAACGCATGTATGGTTTATGCACGCGAGAAAAACAAGAACCTTTACCTCGTTAATGTCTTCACAGTGGGTACCATTTCCACGGAAACCAGCAGGGCATGGGCCACACTCCCAGGACCCATCTGGAGCGCTGTTGCAATCCACTCCACCAAAGCATGGGTTAGAAAGACAGCCATCTGCAAGGGATTTGGATGACAAGAATGGATACAAACAAGGGAAATTGATTTATAAATCCCTGGACATATCTGAACAAGAGTGCCTCCGAGTGACTTAACTCTAATTTGTAACGGTTTTTACATCAGTGATGGCGCTTCAACCCCCAGCAGCAGTGACGCACTTTTCACCCAAACTACGTAAAAGAACATATTTTTGGGGGTTTCATAACGTGAGGGTTTTATTTGCCCTAGATTGGCTTTTTATTGCCTCCTGGCTGAACCAACTGAGACAATAGTATACAGTGTTGGTTTGAGTTCTTTCCAAAACCCCTGTTTCTTAGGAAGTGACATTAGGGAGAAAATCTTTTTTATATATATAATTTGTGTGAACCAACCCTTTAAAGTCTGCTTTCAGTCAAAAATGTTAGACTCATAAAGTTATATACTTGAAGCAACAATACTATGAGTCTATAGCCGTGTTAGCTATGCTACTTAGGATTAATGTTAATGCTAGCATGCTAATATACGCAAGTGTTGAGCAGGTAAAATGATTAAGGTGTTAAGCATTTTAATTCAGGGTGTTAGCATGCTAACATTTAGTGCTTAGTGCTAAACACAAAGTATAGCAAAGGCTGATGGGTATGTCATAATTTTGCAGTTTATTCATCGACAATTCTCCGCTATCCTTTACATAATAGATACCCATTAGCAATGTCAGCTAGTCACACGCTAACATTAGGTCGCTATGGCTCTTTTTTTTTTTTTACACTTGTTGCTTGGAAGAGCCGCCAAAAACCAAAGTGACTGACATACGAGCAGTAAAGCTACAAGCTCATTGCTCAATAAGGGATTTAAGTTTTATGTGTCCAGCATATCTTCAATTAAAAAGGCCTGTCTTTGCTTTAGCAGCCAGCTAGGCTAGCTGACAGGCTAACCTCGCTAATTAAAAACACCTGCGTGATTATATGATCGAAAATGAACTATGAACATTACATACAAAGTGGACTGTGACAAGTGAAGTATTTTACCAACGTTGTGGATGAAAAATGAATCATGAATCATGGGTCATGAATGTCTGTACAAATTTAATTGCATCCGTCCAGTGGTCGGTGAGATATTTCTGTCTGTACCAAAGTGGTGGATGGTGATAACCCGCCGCCTGCATGGCTGAGAACAAAATGTTAAGTGAATGCTACTCACCAATTGGACAGTCTTTTTTGTTGCAGCCAGCCTCGTCGTTGGCCTCTCCAATACACTTCCTGCCGCCATGCTGAGGTTGAGGGCTGTTGCATTCGCGCATTCGAGTTTTGACTCCCCCTCCGCATGTTGCTGAACAGGTTGCCCATGGAGACCAGGGACCCCAACCGCCATCAACTAAAAGCATACGGAAATAGATTGTTTAGCAGTGAATCTTGACATTGAGCATTTTACTCCACAAATATTCTAATTCTTTGTTTCTAAATAGAAGTACGTCAACACTTGAAGTCTAAAATCTGGATAGCTGCAGGAGAGTCAGAAGCCTGGAATTTAATCCCACAAGAGAAAACATATTGAGCTGATTTGAGTCAACATTTCCTGAGAGACAGACAAGAGGTCAGTCCAAAACACATGGGGAATGTTGCCTTAAGGGAACTATTAGGCATAATGAAGTTTTGTAGTTCGACATCGACTCTGCTTTTGCGTGCAAGTAAAAAAAAACACTTACTTGGGCACGGCTGGGCAGTGCAGCGCTGAGTCTCTCTCCCACTTCCCTCGCAGTCTTTGCCCCCCAGCTGTGGCACGGGAGCATTGCAGTGTCGTATTCTGGTGATCTGTCCCTCTCCACAGGTCACAGAACAAGACGACCACGGCGACCACAAACTCCAGCCTCCATCCTGCCGAACTGGGTATCAAACATCAAATGCATGAGGCAGAGATAACCAAAGCAAATGTCAAGCATTGTCCGCTGGATTTCCACTCAGTCAAATGGTTACAGGCATGTTTAATTTGCAGGAGTAAGAAAGAAAAAAAAATGGGTACCTCATTTTCTACAAGTAAACATGTGATTCTGGCGAGGATGGCTCAGTTTCAAAGATGCTCTAAGACACTTGCGCCAGCATTTATGTCATTGTGGGTAAACTGTTCTCCAGCGGTTAGGCTGATTCAGTCACTCACACAGATGCAGTGTAACGTTAGCTGCAAGCAATGAAACAGGCGAACCCTCGCAATTCATCGAACACCCAGTGCATCAGTTTTGAAATAATAAAGCATCTCCTGACACCCCACCAAACATACAGTTCACATAATGATCAGATTCATTTATATTTCAGGTTTCTGCATGGCAGGCGGTGGTGATTCATCGCACTATGGAACACCCTCTCAGCCAATGATTTATTTGGAATCAACTTGACTGGGCACACCCTCCAACCAGACCATGAGATCCAGCTCTTCACTGGGATTCAGCCTCACTCAGACGGATCTATTTTCAACAGATTTATGGAAGCGTGAACTCGCACTTTGGAGGATCTCATCTCATATTTAACTCTGTGCTGATTTTTCCATAGTTCTGTCATGAGCCTCTCTCCCATTACTACTGGATGCCATATATCTAAAGGGAAATTCCACCAATTTTACACATTGAAGTGTTTTAACAGTTCTTGGGAGTTCGAATGCATATGTGAAAAAAATTAATATGAAGTCTTTTGTGGCTCCAGAGGAAGCTGCATGTAATCTGATAAATTGCCCCCAGGGATGACACATAGGCAATGGTTGCATTGTCGGTAATGTAGGCGGCAGGTTTTTTCAAAGGCAGTCCACAGGTCTTACTTTGAACTCCTATAACACTGTTAGAATCATAATTGATAGAGCAGAACCAGAGATATTACCCGGCGCCTACATTACCCACAATGCAATGTAGCCATTAAGTGACTTCAATGGAGGTAATTTATCAGATTACATGCAGTTTCCTATGGAGGCACAAAAGGCTTTACACTACCTTTTTAAAACATGCAACGGTACTCCCCTAGACCTGTAAACACACTTTGAATGAGTGCGAGAGAAGAACACAACATTATGCTCACCACGGCTATCACATTTTCCGAGGCTGCACTTGCGGGTTTGGATAGAGGGTCCATCGCAGGGGTTACTGGTTGCGTCACACGAACGACCCCTCTGTTGAGTTCCTGTGCCGCAGGTGACCGTGCACTCCGTCCACTCCGACCACAGGGACCAGCCATCCTCGCTGTCTTTAGTTGGAAAACATCAAAGCGCAGTGAACATGTTGGTCCTTTGCTGGCATAAGAAACACTTCCCTTCAATGTTCACGTAACGTCAAAACAGGGCAGTAAAAGAGATCACAGCCGCACACTGCCTTTATTCTTTATGTCGGCCTGTTCATTGCATGACCTCATCTGAAAAAGCCCACAGTAGCCTTTCTGAGTGTCTTACATTTTAACCAATAAATATGTGGTTCGCTCACAAAGACAAACTGGCTGCAATGGACCTGTGGTATTAAAATTTAATATGTGTGGAATATTGTTTTTTTTTTTTTTTACAGCACACTGAGCCATTAATTTAAAATAGCATGCATGCGTAAAACTCTGTGTGTTTATAAGCACGTTTATATGCTGGAAGCGTTGGCTAATCCGACTACTTACGCAGACACACGGGGCAGCACTCGCCGTCGACAAATGAGGGGCTGGCACAGGCCACTGCAGGGCACGTAATCTGGTGGCACACGATCTTGGACTCCTGCCACACATAAATGTTAGAGTTACATCAGGGTCACTGACACCCACCGTAAATCTGTACATGTTTCCTTATGACTTGGCACTACCTGGCAGGTACATTTGGTGCAGCTGTCCACAACCCAGTCCTCCTTATCGTCAAACAGCCGGCCATCCTGCCAGCACATGTTTTTCTCTTTAGTGTTCTTCATCCTCCCAAGGGCCTCCTTCATGACTGAGTTCTCCTCCGTCTGAACATACGACAACAGACAGATTTGCAGTCAGGACGCAGATCAGTCAGAAATGGTGCGGACTAACTCACGAGAAAGGTGCGCTGCATTCCATTCAGTATGTGAAGGTGAAGGTATACACCTGCTGACAAGACGGTTTTAAGAGCGCACATGTGAGGTTACTTTTCCACAGGGATAGCATTCCCTACTATACTAACTTAAATTACATCATATAATATTATTACATGTACAGACATGTACATATGTGCATGTGTTGAAAATCAGTCAAGCTAAAGCACAAATATCACTCTCACAAATCATAATGTTTCAAGTTGCAAAATTTCAAAAAAATAAACTAAAATGATAAGAGTGTTGAGACGTCTCTGTCGGGCAGAGATGTCTTCTAAGGCTAGCACCGGCCTCTGTTTTCTCATAACACCGATCCAAGCTCCCAGTCTGGTTGCTTACTGCATGGCTAACTAAGCTAACTAGCTAACGGCAGCTACAGTTAGCAGCGACGTGCGATAAGTGATATATGTGCTATGTGATATGCTGCCCCCTATTGTTTTGGAGTATGAATTTAAAGGATGGACAATTCTTACATATTGGACCTTTAAGGGCTAAATGTAGCATGCTGTCATACCTCTAATGAATCTGTCCTATCGGCATATATCCCTCACTGGCTCGGTGAAGCATCACATCATTTTGAGACGTCTGTCTTTAAGCTTCATGAGGGAAAAGAGGGTCGCAAACCAGAAAGAGCAATGACAAATTCTTAAAAGAACTCAAAGAAGCTACTCCATTGTATTAATGAGAACCCTTGTAAAATGCTAATTTCAAAATGTGCTTCTCATTACTGCAAATTGCAAAGACTTAAATTTCGTTATGCCTCTATTGTTGCTTGGAAAACAGCCCACTGAAAAAGTGCTGCTTAGCTTTGGACTTCGTGACCTCCAACCCAATTGGAGACCAGGGGCTCTCTGGCTGGACGCCTGAACACTTGGGAACTGTCAGTCGATAA
>CAEMYA010000046.1:4982626-5019072 GCA_903131615.1 Diplodus sargus | reverse complement strand
TTCAGTGTGACTTGGGAGCACAATCCAAAAAGGAAATCTGGCTCCTGAAATGTTTAAAATACTGAGAGCTGGAGAGAGTGACACATATGTAACATGCAAATCTCACAGCATCAGTAAAATACAATAGTTCTGGGAATGATGAAAATTAAGAGGTTAGGTAGAAATGGCCTTTTTAGTTAAGATTTACTTCGAATAGCCCCTTTAAGTTAATCATGCCAAAAGCTGAGTAATGCCAATGAAAGAAATTTGGCCAGAATGGCTGGCATTGTAAAAGATCGTTGCATCATCTCCCAAATGGAATGACTGCTCCCTTTGCATGACAATTGCACCATAATGTACAGCATGCATTGATGTATCTGGAGAGTAGCACCATTTTCTTTGGATGTGACTGTCCTCACTGCTCATTTGCTGCGTTCTTCACTTACTACAGTCAGTACTGGTGTTAGTTTGCTTGTGGTTATGGCGAGGGGATCAAATGAAATTTTACTGCTGCAAAGCCAGTGTGGCCGTTCCCCTCTCCAGCCTGCTCTGGAGGTGAGTTTAAACTTAGAAAAGGATCCTTGGTTGACTCCAGTTTGTTGTTTCAGATTCATCTTTTTTTTTTTGGGGGGGGGGGTTACTACTAGAATAGGTTGACACGCTTTAATGCTCGAAAAATACATCAATGTTCTCATATTGTCCAGTACAGTGACTCTGAATCCCCCCTTTTGGTCTTTCATTTAGCTCCTGTCTCTTTAAGCCCCCTATTCTGAATACCCAGTCTGCTCTGATTGGTCAGCTCACACACACCTGAGCCAGCACCGCTAACAACAAGGCCTTGAACACCTTGAAGCAACTGTCCCGAAATTAAATATAAATCAAATTGTAGTTGTAATGTTTAGTTCTTTAAAGGTAGTTTTTAGCTATTGGTAGCAATGGCTTTGGGGAAGCCAGTTTTAGTTGGTTAGTCCATCACTTGGTCTAGTATTACTTGACAATGTTCATGTATTCATTTTCCCCTCAGGGTGTATCACAATGACTAAATAACATCATCATCATGTCAAAACGTCAAATACATGCAAAATGAATGACATTCCCATCAGCCTCTGCTGTAGCCTACTTTGTGATTAGTGCCGAGTAGCACGTTAGCATGCTTCCATGCCAGTTTAAGAAACTGAATAAGATTAACACACCGGCACAAGCATCTTAATATTATCATTGTGAGCATGTGAGCATGCTAAATGTTTGTAGCCAAAAGCATCAGTGTGCTATAAATACAGTCAGGCAGAGCTGCTAGCATAGCCGCAGACAATTGTTCAGCCTGAAAAAGAAAGATTGTAGTTTCGGACGTGTTCTTCAAGAGTTCTCACAATAGTAATTTGCACTGTCAAAATATTATAGTGTTTCCATTGCCAAAAACAGGTCAGTAAAATTTAACTGTTGCTGACTTCATTTGTTTTTGTTTCGTCCCCAAATGTAAACACTTGTGCGCGCTGGCTCAGTTTCTTTCCGCAGAATTTAGACAAAAAGCATCTCCCTGCCATGCATGCTCATTTAACCTGATGATGACACAGTTCATTGTTTATAACTGATGTATGGAGCCGCATCAGAGCAAACCACCAATCAAAGCCTCTGCCTCTGCCACGGGCTGCAGGAAGCGGTGAAAAACTGACATCGTCCCTGTGCGTTAATGGAATCTCACCAGGAAAATAACATGAATGCTTGTGTGAAGCAATGTCAGTTTTTTACACATTTCACAACTTACGCACCAGAGTGTGCGTTTACTGGCTCATGTGACGTCATTTCAATTGAGCCTGTGCACCTAAACAAGTTGCATCAATGACAGTGAAACTTACCGGTGTTTTTGCGATGATAACGCCATAATATTTTGACAGCTCAAAATTTTTAATCTGCTTGATTGATATCTAAAAGGCACCGTGACGATACCCCTGTGCTCACTCAAGTATCACTTGAATGTCCTGCCTTAAAAATCCTGTCCTGAAAGTCCTGATCTTACTTCTAATACAGGACGTACAGAGCATTTCCTCTCATGCCGAGACGGACTGCTAGAGATAGTAAATTACAACGACATTGGAGCCACGCGACGGGCCTCCCTCTTTTCACAGAACAGAGCTCCGTGATTTGCTCCTATAGGTTTTGTGAGGCAACTGAGCAGTGAACAGGGGGGGGCAAGAAAACTGTGGAAAACATTCGAGCTGATCTGTACGCACCATTATTCATTACATTGCAACACTGCGGGGCTTCTAGTTTGACTCTCTGAGGGTCTAGTGTGTGTTGACACACTTATGCCGTCCTCTAGTCGTGGCACACTTTCAACAAACCAGGACTGATGTAACGAGAGGAGTTTACCGTTGTGCCGTCGTCTAGAGAATCTGGTATGCGACAATTAAAAAGTTGCGCTGAAAACAATTTAAAAAATAGCGCTCGTTTCCAGGATACCACCTGTTTGCTTTTAAGGCCTCCAATTCCAGTTTTCATATAAAAATGTCTCGCATACCTTGGCTTCGAGCAGGCATTGCATCAAAGTGAGATAACCAATGTTTGACTTGTCCTCATCTGAGAGGTTTATGTGTGACCTTTGTGGGTGGGATTTGTTGATACACGATTAGTAACTTTCAACACAGCCGAATATTTCCTGGGTGATTTTTATGCTGGCCATCATAACAGCGTCAGGGGAACACCTCGGTGTTATTGCCACAGAGAGGCCAAAATCAGACGCTGCGGACCTGCCAGACCTTTGTTTGTGTGCTTAGCCAGTATCCTAAGCGGAAGGATGAACAGGGGGAATCTTGTTTACTTCCTTTTGTTGCCCGAGGACGGCAGGCTGCGAGAAGCCCGTTTAATTGCCTACTGGTTTGCTCATGTTTAGCGAGGGTCAAACGCTGCCAGCTTCATGCAGCGCTGCCTGTCACAGTGATGTAATCGGGCTTCAGTCAATCCAGCGGGCCGAAACCTTTCCCCAGATGTGTATTTGAACTGTCGGACTTGCAAGCAAAAACGTTCGCAAATTGCCGGGTTTGACTTCCGAACTTCAAATAAATACGAGGCACTGTTTGAAAAAGAAAGAAAGTGCCAGTGCTTTGACTCATACTTACCTACATTTGGGTTAATGGGGTGGGGATTGCATAAGAACAATCACCACTTTGCCTCTTTTCTTACAAATTTCCTTTTCGATTCTGCAATCACTTGCTAATAACTTCCAGACTCCCATTTCCCTCCTTCGTCCTGATGGGATGTGTGGAGTTGTCGCAGATCAGCAAGATATATTGGGCTAATTTGTAAGAGCTTAAGTACTCCGAGAACCCTGGGCTCATTTTGAAGAGAACGTGTACAAGCATTACCGGGAAAATCTCGATCGGAACAACAGTGTGGGACCTGGAGAAAGATTGATGAGCATGGACAGTTCAAGCGAGCAGCAGGAACAGTGTTGTGTGTGTGTGTGTGTGAGAGAGAGAGAGAGAGAGAACAAAGTGAGAGTGAGATCTCTTCAGCGTAGCGGAGAGGAGGAGGAGGAGGAGGAGCTCTGGCCTTGGGTCCCTGGGCACAGAAGGTGCTGCAGCATAGCTGAAGCTCCGCTGCCTATACACGCTGCATTGTTGTGGCTCGTGGAGGAGAACTAAACAAGGAAATGTTTGGGTTAATAATTATGTTAAACATCTCATCACGTGTACAAAGAGCATTGTCGAAGCAGTTCTTCTCTCAGTTCAGGATATTGGGGGTGTCATGTGTCAACATGCTGCGGCTCGACTCTCAGGTCCTAGATTCTGGGCATAATAACTACTGTTACTAATTTATCTGCAAAGCCTTGATTGAATAAAAAATGGCCGATCTATATTACATCTTTGCTGCTGTGGCATAATGGCCCACACTTGACAGGCTGCAGTGATTGGTGTTCAGTAACCCCATGTCAGAACTGATTTAGGAGAAACGTTGCTCTCACAGATATGGTTGTCATGATTCTCCAAATCCTTGACGGGACTTGACTTACGATTTCATGGTCACGATTTCTTTTCAGCACCGACGTCTACGCTACTGAAGGACTACGGCATCTGGATTTGTTAAGGTCAACAAATCTTTGGGTTTTATGCCCTGACAACTGTCATTATCATTTTCAAATTCTTCTTTTGAAAAAGGTAGCCGTGGTTTACGACAGCAGCTCGACCTCATCCTGGCAGCTTTTTCGCAGATGAGGTCAAACACTGCGCGCTGTACGTACCAAACATCCAGAGTTCAACAAAAAAAAATAAATACTACATTTCATGGATTCAGCCATACAAAAAAGAGAAATTCAGGTACTTAATAAGTTCCGTTTCAAATGTGTCGCTACTCAACCCTACCCTTTCCCCAAACAAATCAATAAAGGAAGGTCTAAGAGTATGTATGGTCAGCCATATATAAAGACGAGATATTAATGAAAACACATTTTGGGCCGATTCCAACACACCCCAACGACTTAATCCTACCACTCCATTCTTAACGCCTGGGGACAGGGACTTCTGGTTCAGGTTGAGATACAGGTTGAGATTTTCCTTTATGACAAACATAAAACAATCGCTACTAGTACGCTGATGTTGTGGTGGCTAACTAGCAAGCGAGCTAAAGTGACATTGTTGCTGATTTGTGCATGACCGCCGTGCATTTTGATGCATTTCTCATCTGTTTACATAAAGCGAGGTTGAATACGATGGATCTCAAGAGGAGATTTCAACCACTACCCCGTATAACTCTCTTCTGAGGGGCTAGGGGCCACTCGAAAACCAGGGGTAGGGGTGAAATTTGGAAATGGGAATGCTATTTGTGGCAGTGGGACAGTGAATGGACATTTTTGAGAACAAACAACCCATATTACCCATGTTCATCATAATGTCAACCCATGCAATGACTTGACTCAGTTTAAGTTTATGGACAATAATGGACATGACTGACACAGAGGTGTAGAATTTCAGGCTTTGGGTATGTAGACAATACTTCATTTTTGGCCTTAACTTTTCATTGGATTTGTTGACAGCAGGGAAAATATACAATACCGCCAGACTTATCCTTTTAAGGCTGAAATGAGCCGTGAATCCAAGAATAATGGCACATTTATCTCATTTTAAGAGCAAATGTGATAATACTTAACTGCTGGCACCGTTATAAATTGAAGCACTTCACTTATTGTCAAGTTAGTAAGGGAATGTGCTGCATGTTGGACTTTGATACAATAGCACACTCATTGGAAACACACTGAGGATAGGTGCAGTTAGCAGGAATGATATGTTGAAGAATACCAAATGTTCCAGGGGAGAATTTCCTGCTCATTATTGACTCCAGGTTTCGTAGCTGGCAACCTGCTTCTGTCTGTACACCGCAAGTTTTAAGCTCTCAGGTTAAATGAGTGTGATGCAGCCATGGTGAAGGAATAACATTTGTCTACATCCGCGCGTTCAGTGCTGAAGATTTTGAGACATTTTCCCTCGCTGCTGAATTGGAGTTCATTCGAGGGTATGAAAACCTGGCACAGTATGAAAAAGAGAAAAATGCCATAACCTGAAGTTATTGCTCAGATTTGAGTTAGTCAGGCAGGTGATAGTCATGGCTGGTTGGCAACCACACAACCTGAAAACTAGGTTAGAGCCTGGAAGACAGATGATATATTTGGACTTTTATGTTGCTCACTTTGATGCGTTTTCAAATGGTGCTGGCACATTCAACTTGAGGAGCAACTCCGATCACGTCACTCTCTTCAGAGCTTTCCTTTGTCTTAATTTTATGGCAAAAGTAAAAAACAAAACAAAAAAAAACCCAAAACAAAGCTTAACTTTATGTAATATCACAAATTGATAGCAGAAAGATTAACAGGCTGTACACACAGACACGTGTACCAATCACAGCCATACACTGAAGTGGAGCTGGACCACATGTGCTGTTAATTGTCCAGCTTGGTTAAACATGATTAGAGAGGAAAACATAAAATTGCGTCTTTCAGGAAATAAATTCAGTCATAAAAACGAAGGAATTCGCTAATGGTGGAGGTCGATGTCGAAATGCTATCTTCGTGTCAGCGCAAAGGTTGGAGTTTAGGCTGACGGGGCGAGTTAATGAACCTGAGAAATGTGCAGAGACTTGATAGTTTACACTCGGATGCCAAACCATCATCTCATCTCGCCCTTGCACCTTGGCTTAATGGAGCCGGCGAAGTGTCTTAACCTTATGAAGGTCTTGAAGGGAGACTGTGCACTTCACGAACCGGTTTCTTCCGCTCAAATGAAAGCTTGGATCAACCTTTACTGCTGCTGCAAAAAAAATCTCATTATGAAACATTTGTTTGGACTCAAATATGGGTTTGATGAGTACTGGCTGAAGAGGATAAAAAAGAGAGCCAGGAATAAATGTGCAAATTCGAATCCACATATGAATCTTTTTTAGCCAGTTTTTAAAGATCAAGACTTTCAAGATCAAGTGAGTCACTCTTAGAATTTCAGGGGTCCTGCGGGGCCCCGGTCTTATTCAGCGATCTGGCACCTCGCGTTACGCGCTCCTGTTTTCCCCATTTTTCCCGCTAACTCCATGAGGGTTTCGTGTTGATTTATCTGAGTGTTAAGCGCTCGAATGTTTATGCCTTGTACCCTGGATGACACCATCTGCTACTAATCGGTATTTCCGTCGTCGTCTGCACACAGCAGCGCAGAACATCTCGGGACCGAGTCAAGTACAGAGAAGCTGATTTCCCTGTCTGGCTCTTCCCGCGTGGCTCCATCTGGATATTTCACCGATATTTACAAGTCGCTCTCCAGCTTGCCATGCATGTTCATCCTTTACAGTTACCTTTACTGTAAAGACTCGCCGTAACAGTTATGGAACACTGACACACGTGCTGTATCACTCAAGCTAAAAATATGAGTCGTTGTAATTTGTAGACCACATAAGTACAAAGACAGGCCGGCTGACACCTCAAGATGTAACACATGTGTATGTGAACTGTTACATTAACATGTGTATGTTAACAGGGAGAAAGGAAAAAAAGTGTTCTCATATTCAGAGCTTCTTTTATCTCCCTGTTACTGTAAACTGAGGTAGAGTGATAAGGCTCTTTTAAATTTGGTGCCGCTGCTCACTGCCGTGGTGTTTTTGCACAGCTCTTTTCAAATATTTCTTTTGGGTGCAACAGTGAGTTGGACTGGGAGGGAGGGACCAGGAGGGAGTTTTGACTGAGTCTTGATGAAGTTTGACTCCATGCACGTGGCATTGTTTTTTTGCTAACTGCCCAAACCACTGGTTTCTAAGCATACTGTTGGTGCAGCTGCTGAAAGGAATAAGAAAAATAACCCCCCAAAAAAGTCAAAGTAAAAGTACTTATCATGCTGAATGGACCCTATGAGAGTACTCTATTTTATTACAATTGGTGCATTTACCAAGCAACATTTCAATGTTGAACTAGGTCAGGATGGACCTTGTAAAATGTACAATATTCCTGTGTGGAAGGTAGTGGACATAGCAGAAAATAGAAATACTCAAATAAAGCTCATTTAAGTGTGAGGAGAATTCTTGAGTAATTTATTTTTACATCCCAATAACATTTCAAGACTGCATAAAATATATATTTTTTTGCTTTTCAAGATCAGATTGTTGCCGTGAGTCAGTAGAGAGACAGATATCAGACCATGATGAAAGCGTGACTCGAGTGATCCGAAAGGAGGCACCATGGACCGGCTTGACCGCTCCACCTGAGGGCACCGACAACATTATACCTCTTTGCTCCACCATGTTTGCGACGTGTCAGAGTTGTCAAAGAAGGCAACAATGCACGCTTGTCACAAAAGAAACTGTTGTTGCAAAACTGTCGCTCAGCTTTGTTCCTGATGCTGCAAAAGTCTTTCACAACAGGCCATTATCAGGCTGATGTCATCTTGTCTGATCCTGGCATCAGTTTACAGCTGGCGTTAAAGGCAGCTTTTGGAAGCTCACATCAAGTTGGTCGCCTTGAAGCCAAAGCACTACGATGTTCTACCAGACACAATTAAACGAACATAGATCATGTCAGGATTATCACTTTAATGTCCACCACCCTGGAAACGTCTTTAAAATAATTCAGAGAACATTATGTGATATTTAGAAAAGCTTTATCTAAGACTTGCATGAGTCACGGCTATATGACGGCAGTATTTGACATGTGCAAATATACCCCTCCCTTGACATTGGGTTGTACTGAGTTCATGAAAACAAAGGACCAGAGATCTTCAGAGGTCCACTGGGGGTCATTAAACTGCACGTGCTCTATGATGTATATGTTTTTTGGGATTTTTTATAATAAGCACTTGTGAGGGAAGGTGAAGGCCTTGGTTAAGAGTTCAGGCCAGAGAGCCATTGAACAACCCAATGTCAGACAAGCACACACTAAATTTGAATTGTGGATGATGCTGAGATGGAAAGTGGACGTCTAAAGAGGGAGTTTCTGCACATTATCTTCCCACAACATGACACTCTGCTGTGTTCAGCGATGTCGTATATATCTCGTGTCCTAGTTCATTGCGAAGTTGGAAGCACACAAAATACTTCTATTAGTCAAACTGAAAGACAAAGTATTTCGAGAGATCAAACTTTGGACCAGATTGCGTTATGGTGCACGGGTGTGGCTACCCACAAAATCCTTTTATTTGAAAATCTAAACACGTCATTCTTCAAGGGTGAGATCAATGCAGGGAGTGCACCCAATACGACCTCACACAGACAAGGAATGTGCGTGTGCACCGAAATGTATCGCCGGTTTGTGAGTAACAGGTTAATTCATTCAAGAGAAGATACTGGATCATAAACACACACACACTCACACACATTCCAGCACATTAAAATGGAGAAAGAACATGGCCACATAAATTTACCCCATAGACAATTTATTATGTTTTGTTCCAGTAGACAGTCTTTTCTGCTTGCAGGAACACTAAAGCTCACCGTGACAGGGCAGACTCGATCTTGCCAGTACATACCTATCTCTGTGGCATAAAAAACACCTACAAACACACACACACAGACACAGACACACACATATGGTGTATGACAAAAGAATAGGTACCACCCCATAAATCTGATGCAGCCCCCGTCCTGCTTTCTTTAATGTCAAACATCAGTTTTTGTGATAGGAAACCTGGCAGCTGATATTGTGCAACGTCAAAGCCATATTTCATCCGATCTAGCTGAGGCTGGTGGTGCACAAAGAAACAATCTTCACATGCAGTCCGCCTCGATATCAATTAGAGCGCACAGTCCAAAAAGACAGAGTAAATCAAACGCAGAGTGTTGGACAGGGGACAAGGCAGAGCGGAGCAAGTCTTCTGAAAATTCATCTCCGTCTGAGGGAGTTGAGACAAGGCAGCCTATGAGTGAGTTTATCATTCTATCAACGGCGTCAGCGTCAGATAATGTGTCAAGTCCAATATCTTTTTCCTAACGGACGGGGGGTGAGTGAGGCTTGAAATTTCCATTCCATTTCAGATAGGTAGAGTTTTCCTTCAGCTTCTCTTAAGACAGCTGTGGGTTAGAACATGTCAGCAGTGATAGTGGCAGGAGGAAATTAATAGTAGGAAGAGTTTCGTACCGGGCAGGAGAAGTGAAAACTGTGCCCTAACGCTTAACAAAGAAAATAAAGTTTATGCCAGAGAAATGTCCTCATCTTATATTAATTAGCTATTTACAGTTTATGAGGTATCTTCATCTTTAAGCTAAACATGGCATAGGAGATGTAGTCTACAGAGATGACCTTGGTTTAGCATATGATCTTTTTGATCTTTGATGTGAGCCCAAGTAAAACAAGCAGGTGTCAATTTATTGTATCTAATTATCTAAATGTTTCATATGTGGGACACCTTAATTTGTATACCATTTTCAAGGGGGTCCCAAAACATCCACTGGAGAGCCAACACAACCAAACAATACAAAACAACAACACACAACAACTCAAGTACAACAGAGTTAAAAATGATAAAATTATAGCTTAACTATCAGTGATAACTTCACAAACAAATAAAATGATTTTAAAATGCAAGAATTAGACATTCTTAGAAAAGAGAAAAAGATATATATAATCTTTAAGCTTTAATAAGCTTTACATACTTTATTTATATATAGATAGTATAAAGAACCACATTTGAAAAACAATTTGCACTAGTGTTTTACAAAGACAGTAAAAAAAACAGCTAATCTTTACATAAAACTATAGAAACTAGACGACACTAAGAGGAAGAAGTTTTAAAGTAAATTTGATCAACAGTTTCACTGTTGTCCAGTATCAGTGATGTCATTTGGGAAGCATATCTCAGTGGAACAACACTGCACCGATATCAAAGTTAATGTTTTTATAATTAAATCAACGTGCGGTTAAAAGAAAGTCCAGAGTCGATCCATAAACCCAGACATTTTAATTTTATCAACTTTCTGGAGAGATGTGCCGCCATTGCAAACAAAAACCAGAAAGTTGGATTTGGATTTGAGGTTCGGCCTCATACCAAAGACCGTTATGTAAGACTCTGTTAAACTGACTTGGGAGCTGACAACCAAGTTTATAGAATGTAAAAGTCAAATTTAAAAACATGTTGTTAATATGTGATGAATAAGATTTTCATGTGTAGTCAAACATAGTATGTGATGTCCGGGATCATTTTACTGCATTACAGTAGTAGGCTGTATATCATTATGCAGTGTATTTTTTATAGTTTCAATGTATATATCATTGTATATACTATATCATAGTAACTAATAAAAATTAAAAAGAAAATATCATCAGCACATCATCAATATAAATTTTAATAAAAAACTGAAACAGAAGTGGTCCTAATGTGGAACCTTGAGGTACACCTTACATATTGCAGCCACACAGCTGCATTCATACCAGGTAGACAACATACACATAATTAAAGAAATAATCGCCACAGGCATTTAACCAAGATTTATCAATTTATTCATACTTGCCATACACACTACCAACAATGTGGCCCTCTTTATTTTTTTTAATTTCAGAGTCAGAGTCCTACTTTATTATATTTTGTTCTCTTACAGTTCAGTGTAGCTGACATTGTGTTGTGACTGAGGCAGAGTAAATGTACAGCTCAGACAATGGGGATGGGTGTGTCAGTGTGAACAGTAGTAGCATCTGTGTGTCTGGCAGCTGAAGAGGTTGCACCCAGTTGAGGTCATAGCTGTGTAGCCAGTGATATAGGAGTAAATCTGTTCCACATACTGAACAAACAAAATATGATGCTTCATCATTAGAATGTGGACAACAGATGGGAAAAAACGGCGGATAAAATTGGTTTTTGGCAAGGTTGGCTGTAATTATCTTGAGTAAATTTTGCATCAAAATAACGTGGTTGGATGAAAACATAATCGGTTAGACCACAGATATGTTAAATAACAGACAGTCAACAGTCATCTTTATAAAAATTTCTGCAGGTAATGAGCTACATAGTGCATGTCTAACAAAGACGAGTGAGTTTTTTACTATTGGAGAAGAACACAAAAAACACACAACAAGAAACACAAAACCTCTTTAAACTTGTATCTATCTTTTTTTAATCTTCATTTATCAGCAACTAAAAACAAAACCCTTACGTTCTTCTTTCCCAGTAAAATCCTGGCCAGAGGGGTGGAACTGCTTTAATGAAATCTGCATGGTCTTTGCAGCAGCCTGCTGTAATTATGGAGTCATGTTGGGGATGCTATGCACAGCAGCACTGTCATGAGACAGACAGGCCCCACTGCTGGACTGAAACAGTCTCAGCTTCCCATCCAGGGTCCCAGTCAGCAGCTAGGAGAGACAGAGAAAAAAGATGATGTCACCTTCAGCCTGTGGATGATATTTCCCAGGATCTGTGTCACACATCACTGTCCTTTTCACAGCTCTGTGTTACGAGGACCGAGTTGCATAACAGCACACCTGCCTCCTCAAAGACGACTTGCATCTCCAAGGTCAAGATCCATACTGTGTTTCTTATAGAAATTCTTGATTTTCCATACCTGCCATTTATCACAAAGAACAGGAAATAGCCTGGCCTGAACTTTGGTTATGTAATGTTACGTCTATTTAATCAGGACTGGGACTGAGGTTACTGCCAGCGCTAATCCTGGTGAGTCAACTGTTTACTGATTAATTAGACACCCACACATCAATAAACTAACATCGACCCACACAGTGCACTCCCTTAAACATACGCATGTGCCAACACACATCCCACACTCTACTCGCATGAGGATGCAGCACCACAGACAAGCACATGTACACAATCACAGCTTAACGATATTTCTTAGGATGGGGAGAGGATTATCTCATCTTTTTTCTATCAGCCTGTAGAGCAGATGAGGGTGAGGGAGCATTACCTCAACCCTCCGACAGCCAGTTAGAAGTAATAGCAATAGGAAACCCCTCCATAGAACATGGCTCATGATATATATCTACACCTGCAGCTGCCCAAAGTAGAGTGTATGATATTGTGGAACAATCATGATACAACAAACGGCTCTATTTGAACTTTATCATCAAGCATATGTGATGTGTATGACCAGGGCGAGTAATAAATCATTTAAAACCCATTTCATACTATTAACAGCCATGGTTATTTGTATTCTCCTTTATCCCAATTCAAATCTTGGAGGACTTTACAAATCCTACATAATAAAAAAAATAAGTGAAAACATCTCAAATTGTTATCTTATCTTCCAGTTGCCTCTGTGTAGCACTGTTTTCTAAAACACAAACTGGATGACTGAGGATCGCCACCAACAGCACAAATGATTGTAAACTAAATGGGAATGTGTGGGTGACATTTTTAGTGATTTCATATATTTTGAGGTCGCTGTAAAGACAGAGTACCTTTGTTAAGTAACAGCTGGGATCTTGGAAAACAACAATTTGCAAGGCAGTGATAAAAACCACATTTGGTAAAACAATAGTTCAACATTTTTTCCCATAAAAAAGAAATAAATAATCTTTTACCAGCAGAAATAATCTTTTACCAGCAAGCAGATGCCCATGCTGGGAAAGGGAGTGAACATAGCTGAGGTCTGAGGATGACTCAAGCACACAGTGACTAAATTCAAGCATTCCATTTTTATTTATTTCTATTTTTACGAGCAATTGTTGCAGCCTCTTTCCTATGTGCACAAGGAGGATTTCAAGGTATTTGCGGGGCTCAAAGGTGAGAGGATTTCTCAAAAAAAAACTGCAGCTGGAGAGGCATGTGTTTTACTGGTGTTTTTCAGTGTATAAACATGTTTGAGACTCTGCCACGAAACAAACAGTTTGAGAGCTCATTTCACAAGCTCCTGAAGATTTTGAAGAGAGTCTTCTTTCACTAAGACCTCCTGCTCAAATGACCTTAATCAACAATAGCCTAACAGTCTGGGTCCCGCCCAAAGGCTGCTAAAATGGCTACTTAAAACTTAAGGGGGTCAGAGAGCAGCTCCATTAGCAACTACAGCTCTCTTCATCAACTGCCATCCAAAATCATGAGACTGTGTCATCGCCTCGGCATTACACTCCTCCCTGAAAACATGCAGCATGTTGGAAACTAAATCACAAATTTACTGCAAAGATCTTTGCAACTTTATGGAGTTTATATGACATATGCTTATAAGCAAACATCTATAATCTGACACATTCCATCTCTGCAACCTTCAACCTCTGTCCACTGAGGCTGAAGCGAGTTAAAGCCGATGAGGACTGACTGTTTTGGACGGCCGTCGGGGTCAGATGTTCAAACTTGTTGCAAGCTGATTCACTGTAGACATATAGGATGGGATCATGCTGGGCCATCACAAGATAGGCATTTGGCTTTCTTTAACAGCCCCTTTTTGAGAAATTCCAGTTTTAAAGGTTTGATCTCTGTTTAAAGATTTATTTGCAATGTCAGATGTCCTTATGCAATCATGACACCATTGATATAGAGGTTTTAAAGGCATTCACAAGCATAGTTTTGCAATGGTTAACGATCTCAAAGTAATTGGTAATGCATGAGACAAAATCTTAAAAATGAGGGCTGCTTCTTTAATCATCTTTTGCTCATTTGTTTTTATGTGTTGTAGAATGAAGACTCATTCAAAACTTTTTAGGAACTCTGGGATCGTAAATCAGATCGAAAACTTGCACGGTGCGTGCCATGCATGTTACATAATCTAAATTATTGTCCGGTGCGCTGGCTCAGTACCACAGAAAAAAGGCCACAAATCAATAGTTCAAAGCAGGACTAAAAATGATGATTAAGAATGCAATGTGGGTTGGATTTTCAGTCACGAACACTTTTGTCAAATACTGGACTACAGAAAGTGTCTGCCAGCACAAACTGGTATGAACAATCACTGAGGCTTTGAAGTTATGAGGAGTGATGTGTTTTCCTTCCCAAAGGATACCATTTATCAGCGGTAGAACACACTTGACAAATGCCAACATACCGGGATGTTCTGTACTGAGCATGCTGAGAGGGGACGGATGATCTACATGAGAGATGGGAAAAATGGAGCAGGCGGTCTCCAGGGTCACCTGTTTAATGGGCTTACAAGTATATGAACTGTCTGTTCATAGAGATGATAGTATGTCTGTGATGTCATAGAGATCTTTTCAATTTCTTATATCACTCCCTATTTTTTGTTGGACATATCAATTAATTCTCAATGACCAATTAAGAAGCTGATAGTTAGGCAGTGACCAGCTATATTGGGGCCATTGCCATATGAGCTACTGTCAAACTAATCAAAGCCTCAAGAAAATGAAACACACCACATTAGAGATTTTTTCCTTAAACTTAATCAAACCTCAGCTCATATTTATGGCAATTCAAACAAAAGACACAAACAAATGTAGACTGTTCATAAGTCTTATGAAAGTTGGTGTAGGTTAATCTTATTTAGAAGGCCCTGGACAAACCACCTGAATGAATGTGAGGGAACAATCAGACTCCATGTGTTTGCTCCAGAATGTTCATGTGGGATTTCTGTCTCGGGGAAAAATGCAGGGAACAACCAAAAAAAAAAGAAGAGTGAATGTTTGTTAAAGCGAGCACAATCACCAAACACATCATATTTCAGTGTGACAGTGTTGGAGCACTAGCCCCGTCAATATCTCAGGGAATTTAAAAGCAAATGTGATGTCATCACCTAAATGATTGCATGATAAAAGCAAAACAGACGTGGTAAATGTAAAGCAATGTCACTTGGGGCTTATTGCTTCATTAGATTTGAGGATAGATATACATTTGATCCATGCACTCAAAGTCTTTCATCATGAACCCCCATGTCATGCAATTTTCATTAATTTGAAACACAACATGTGGTATTTCATATTTTGGCTATACAAAATAGAAAAGAAAAGACAACATTATTGACTAACACCATGGCAAATGCTATCTACTACAGTACATGTGAAAGATTTTGATACTTAAAAATGTCCCTCATGACTTTGTAATGGGACTTAAACTCTTTATTTCCTCACTTCCTGTTCACTTTCCAGCTGTGCTGAACACAGGCCAGTTGATTCCAGAGAGGCTGTCTCAGCTCAGTCTGTATCTCACTCTAACGTGACATTCTGGGGCAGACGGCAGAGTGCAGCTCTGTATTTGCTGTCTGGCCACTAAAGTAAGAAGAGAGCTGTTTTCTCCCTGGGGTCAGGCAAAGAGGAAATGGAGAAATACGATATATATATGTATATATATGTAAAAAAGGAAGTGTGGATAGCTTTTCAAATGCCATATGGCCACAAATGAAAAATACAGTAAAAAAGGTCTAGTGGGACACCAGCTGCATTTTTCGCCTGCCTGCAAAGAGCAAAGATGATACATGCTGACATATGGAGATGAGAGTACACTAAGCTTGAAAGCCAATGAGATGATTCACTCATTGTTCATCTTCCTAGTTGGGGCGATAGAAAATGCTAAACTTTAGAGACAGCTGCTTGTGTCAGTGAGCGGTCACAGTGCTGCACTAACTCCAGCACATGAAGTGCAAATGAGGTCTGAAGTACTTGAGGGAAATTTCTCACTTAATCAAAGGACTGAAACCAAAAACAGTATTTCATGCTGATTCTATTTGTTTGTTTGTTTCTATTTTGTTGTTTCTCATCCTCCAACAAACAGACACATGCATGCATTTAAAATCAACCAGATATGTGAGAGTGCAGAGGCGTATCTGAAGCAGAGGGAGTGTTCATTGTCTTGCTCAAGGATACTTTCACAGAAACAAACACTCTTGTTAAACAACAGGAAACCTTTCTCCCATATGATTTAAGTTTCTACCTTTTCAAACACTTTTTAACTGGACTTGTTTTTAGATCAGATTAAACAATGATGTTATGTTTTTAAGCTTATTTGCCCTTTTCCCTCTCTCTTTTAAACTCTTCACCAATCTTTAATCTTTTGTTATCGCAGCCAGCATTCAGTCAACTAAAATTGTACTAATGGTTTGTTGTTTCCTGTTGCTCTGCACAGCTTCAGCACTAGCTTTAGAACACCATGTTTCTGTTATCATGGCTTCTTGTTGTCTGATCTGAAATCTGTAAATGTTAGCCATTAGGCCAAATGACTGCAATTTAAAATTGCCCATCGGGCTAAAAATGGCACATTCATGGAAATTTGGATTCATAAATAAAATAATAATAACAATAATAATGCATTAAATGATTCAGATAACATTGAAAGTATTGTAGGTGTGTTCAAAACTGCCCGAAAGAGGAACACCTGCTTTCAGATTTGTTGGAAAAATAACTTCATTTGAGGTGTCAACATTTATGAATGTTCTAATTTGTGTATTATGGGTCACATCTAATAAGGGCCGACACAACATATGACAGCTATTTTTTGCTTAACATTTATAACATGTATGTAACTAGAATATGAGAATTACGTTTAAAATATTTACACAAACAAGGCGGTACACACTCAACTGGATCATACAGAGAACAGTAACAGATGTGGGTCAACAGAAACAAAGTTGGTCAGGATAATTTTTGTCAGCACTCATAGTTGACTGAAAAAAACAAAACAAAAAAACAAAGGAAAAAGAGAGGGCACCCTACTGTCCTTCGAAAGAAATCCACTTCACTAATAAGATGATCTTTGGCAAATACCACAAAGATGTTTCCACTGCTGATGTGGAACAAAGTAATTGGAGCTATCACCAGCTCGGGGTGAGACAGTGCAGAAATATGAGTAATCCAAATAGAGCAGAGCCACATGAAGTCTATTTCTTTAGTCTGACACAGTAACCTGTTTCTCTGAAGTCACTGTTGATTTGCCTCTGGCAACAGCATTTTTTTTGCCTTTACTTACGACCCTGGAGCTTTGAGATTCAGTCACTTCAGATACAGATTCACCACTGCCTTGTTTTCAGGCACTATTTGACACAGCTTGCCTCCAACAAATCTACTCCAAAATAAATTAAAAAGAGAACCTCTTTATGTGTTGAACCGGCAGAGACAGAAGTGTGAAAATAATTCTCCAACTTAACTTTTACTGTAGGTCCAACACAGGGGAGCTTACAAAACTTCACAGAGGTATGCCAAGAGAAATCCCACAAGATTTTACAAGACAACAAAGTCAAGTGACAGTAAAAGTTCGGATCTCTCATTACAGAAAAAAGTACAGGAATAAACCTGAGGGAATGAACCCCGGAGGTAGATCTGCCTGCTTGATGGTCTTTTAAGTATTAGGGTGGAAAACATGAGTGAAAAATTAGTGGAAAATATGCATTGCTTTATCTGTTCTCGCAGCAGTAAATATGGTGAACGTCTGGCCCTCAAATGTGGCTAAAAAGCTGGTTGGGTACAGTATTTGTTTATGTCTTGCTGAGGAGAAACACAGGCTCAGGAAATACAGCTCTGGTACCATTTATGATATTAAATGGCCTAACTGCAAGACTGAGGAATCATTTCCCACAGCTTCTTCAACTTCTATTCATACTTTATTTACTAGTCTCTATTTTGACCACAAACAAAAGGTGCTTTAGTTGATATTTTGGATCAAGGTGAACTCGTAGCAGCCTCGCAAAGCTGAGCCAGGTCCTCATTATATCATTAGAGGATCAACTGTCTGCTGAACAAAAAGCAAACACTTCTCATGCTATTGTATTAAGTAGAGCTTTGTATATTTGACGTATGTATCTATGAGCCATCTTACGTTGTCAATAGCATAAAGAAGACTGCTCATAAATAATGGGGACATCAACGTCAAAATCCAAGATGTGAGATTCTGGACTAGAGAACAACTCAGCATCTTGAAATACTTATAAATGCTCAAGGATTCACAGACACTGTTCAAAAATGTCCTCTGACACAGACTGAACTACTGTTTCCCACCTCTCATGGGCAACCATGTCAATAATATTAGAAAGCATTAAAAACTGAAACCCACACAATTTATTGTGCCCTAATTGTGAATTATTTCTCTAACAATGCATCTTGAATAATTGGATTGAGTACTTGAAGCTTCCATTGTATTACAAATAATAAGTAAATGTAAAGCAAATGATATAACTATTATTCAGAGTGAAACAAATATGAAAATATGACAGAAGGAGAGATTTGAAGAGTGATGAAGAGTTTGCAAACTGCATCAGCTAAAGAAAAGTTAGTCAATTTTGGGTAATGCTGGTATGTGAGCCTGCAGCAGGGATTGTTTTGTCAAACTACCATTTCCAAGGTAAAGAATGAGCTAAAGAATGAACCTCCATTCTTCAGCTCTGCTAATGCAGATGAGAAGCCATAAAAAAGTGCTATGGCTACAATCATAACATTTACTGAGCTCAAATGTCAAAAGATCCATCTCCAGGACAACTGAGCAAACTCACTCCACTATTGAAGACAGTGTGATAAGACATTTGTTCTGTCAAACCACCTTAAACCTAATCTGTGAAAGTTGTGTCTGAAAATGAAATTACATTAAATATTAATCTTTAGGATTCAAACCTAGATAGCAAAATTATTGCAGTCAAGATCTTCATTTCTATTCTGGTGCGCTGGATCTGGTCCAGATTTGGGCCAGCTCTGGTTTATTCGATTCACTCTTGGTTGACCTCTCTTTTGTGGCTCAGATCTTGCAAACCTTAGTCGATCACCCGAGTGCCATCGTTCCAAGTGGTACACAGGCCAGTGTCTGGAACAACTTTACTATCTGAGAAAAACTTCATCTCAATGCGATAAGAATTTCTGAGATCATCTTCCCTCAAAGAGGTTCTTGGAAAGATTCGTAAATGTTGATTTAAGTCACTGATCAAAAACAGATTTGTTTATTTCATGAGCAACTATTATATGCTTATAATTTAATTTGAATGAGGCAGACTAAAGTTTCGAAGTAAACAGGAAGCTAAAATGCTCATGCTACAATATAGTGTATAGTATACTGTAGCATGAAATCCACTAAAACCCTACTCACCCACAAGACCCAGGTGCTGTACCCAGCTAAGGTTTTTTTTACTCTGTCGTGATTCTATGTAAGGACATTTTAGTGTGTTTTGAATCAGGGTGTGCTCTTGGGGACATCCTGATTTTCAGGGTGGGAAGAGTCACTGCTCTTTATAATGTTGCAGACCCTCTGGAGCCTTCCAAGCTTTTCATACATCTGTGAGTTTTACGACTTCAATGTGGTCAAATCCTGGCAGGCTCTCATAGTAAAAGATGGTCAGTAACACAAATCTGAGAACAGAAACAAGTGATGGCCAATAGGAGATGAAAAAAACAGATATAATTTGATACATGACATTAAACTGAAGAGCAAATTTGAACATTTCTAAAGAAATGTGGCCAGATTTCCACGCGGAAATAATTTGTCTAAGCATTACTGCAACTTTAAGGGTTCACATTTGTGTCCTAATTCATCATTCATTATTTATTTCAGTTTGGTTTAAATATTGATTTAATCTTTAATAAACATCTGACCCCTGTGGTGGAAAATACAAAAAAGGTTTAGTTAATAGTGGTAACCTTTCTTGAATTTTTTGAATTTATGCATTGCCCACACATCATATCACAGAAAACAGGATGTGCAGAAGTATTGATGGGGAGTGAGCATGATCTGAGTGATGAAGTGTGTCTTCAAACTCCGCAGATTACTGTAATTCAGCCAGTAAATGGCCATGGATCAAACTTTCCACTTTCAAACTTGGAAATCTGAATGCATCATTGTGCTGCAAGGTTTAACTGAATGGAGTTACACAGACAGACAAGCAGATTAAAAACATGTGCCTCAAGTCCAAAAAGACAGCCAACGATGTCCAGCTGAGGATGTGATACTCTATTTTAAAAGCTTTCTTTTTCAATTCAACTTGCTTTGAACAGGTCCAAAGAAAAATCATTAACTGGACAATAAAACATTTCCAAAGGGAATTGTTGCTTTGAGAAATGCTCTGGAGATGTTGTTGGAGACATTGAAAGGATTCTGGTATGAAGCAGCACTGTAGACTTTGATTTCCTACTTTGCTGTAATGACAATTCAAGATAGACAAAAGTCTTTGCCCATTGTTAAGTTTCACTTTATGTTTTCTTTGGCGAAACTCCCTCCAGTCCCTGATTTTCAATGGATATCTAACAGTTTAGATTTATTGCATGCCACACAAAGAAAACAGCTTTAAAGTCATTGTGGCAACAACCTGAAATAAAGAGATCACAGCAGCAAACTGAAGCACTGGAAGAGTTTTTTGCATTTCACTCTCCCTTCACTATCTCTTTAGACAGAGGGCAACCAAATGGCTAGAGCTGCAACTAATTTCTATATATTCTATGTGGATTTATCTGTCTAATGAATTCTGGATTCAGTGTTTAATTGTTTGGTCTATAGAATATCAGAAAATGGTGAAAATGCGGATCAGTGTTTCCCAAATTCCATGATAATGTCTCCAATGTCTTGTTTAGTCCACAACCCAAATATCTTCTGTTCACCATCACAGAGCAGTATAGACAACGGAAAATATCCACATTTGAAAAAGCTGGACAAACTAATTAAACAATTATCAAAATAGCTTGCATTTTGATAGATTAAACCATTGATTGTTGCAGCTTTAAGAACTGCATGACATTAAACTACAAGGG
The DNA here is from genome assembly GCA_903131615.1 of Diplodus sargus. Classification (NCBI taxonomy): domain Eukaryota; kingdom Metazoa; phylum Chordata; class Actinopteri; order Spariformes; family Sparidae; genus Diplodus; species Diplodus sargus. The sequence continues at coordinate 4,998,035 of CAEMYA010000046.1, read as the reverse complement.
ATCTAGTAAACAATGCTAAACAGTCAACAGGAAAGTTGTAAAGCTGCTCCTGAACTAAACAAGCACAACCATGTCGACTGTGGAATTGTGCAGCCAATCACAGGCTGGAACAACCCTGCAGGCAGCCTGTCATAAAAGTGCATCGGCAGTGCGCAGAGCGAGTCACTAGATCCCACAGGGTTATGGCACGGAAGAGCGGTAGTCATTATCTGATTGGACTATAAACTGGCCACCACTGGTAAACCCACAGAGCGATTTAGAGGATATTCACTTTAAATGAAAATGGTATCGGTCCAGGAGGGTAACATTGAGAAAAAAAGTTTGTTGTTGTTGTTGTTTGTAGATAACAGCAGAGTTTCTGTTCATGTTTATACACACTGACATGCTGGGGTGTTCACATTTTGATAGCAATTTCAGTATACTTAGCTCACACACTGAAATGCACTTGCAGAATAATATACAGAATATAACACATGAAATGCCCTGCTATGAGACCTTAGCCTCAGGATATTATTCCTTCTTTATAAACACTGTTTAAGCGCAGAGCAAGTAGGGATGGAGCAGACCTGGGGCAGACCTGTGTAACCAACTGACCCAATGATGTGTTTGTGAAAATTACGTTCCATTTTCTGAAATGATGTTGCGTTTTGAGGAATGTTGTTGAGTCTCCTAAAATGTTGTAATGTTAGGACCCTCAGGGTCACTGTAGTCTGTGCTGTATCCTGCTTACCAAATGTGTGTATTATAACATTTCCAAAGTGAAACATAAAAGCCTTAATGCTTTAACAGAAGCTGCTGTTGACTGTGACCTCTTAGTTTTGGATTTAAACATTTGTCTTTTATACTTGTTTGAGATGCTTGAGATAGAGAAAAACATTTGGAATTAGAACAATATCTACTTATTATTTCATTATATACTATTATTATTATTATTATTATTATTATTATCATTATTATTATTATTATTATTATTATTTCTGTTGCATGTGTCATGGTGCGTTGGGATGTGTTGGGGACACAAAAATAATACCCAAATTGGAAATTAAAAATTGGAAGATTCATTTTTAAAACTAATTTCCTTATGTTAAATTATTGATGTGTATGTATAATCAGGAGTTGAGTGGATGGTTAACACTTGTGTTGATGTGAGAAGCCTGTATGTATATCCTGCAGGGTGTTTATGTAGAGTTAAGGTAGGTCAACCTCTGGAAAGAAAAATCGATCTCTGGTTTCACTCTAGCTGTCTGACTCCAGTAAATCACTTACTAGCATGTATAGAAATTTGACTAATGCTTCATTTAAGATGAAGAAATATTTCACCTCTGTAAGATGGGGCATTGGGCTTATGCTATAAGAGAAGGGAAACAACAGAAACACATACACAGAAGTTAAAGACATGTTCTTACTTGTGGTATGGCTGGGTTGAAATTCACACTGAGAACCGTGTCTGCATGTTTTTGAAGTTTGTGGAGGTAACTGCTGCTACGGATGTCATATACATAGGCCTGAAATGAAAAGATTTGAGATGGACTATATGAACAATAGCAGGCCTGAACTGTAACCATGAAGTAATGTGCTTATGCAGAACATAAAACATATACAATACATAAACCCACAAGTGTGTTCACATTGAACACGAAGCACATATCAGATGAGGTACAACTGCATACAAAGTTGATGTATACAAAGACACAAGGAGAAACAACCTTTGTACTCATGCTGTTTAATTTTTGCAGTCATACAGTGTGAGTTTGAGCTCCAGCATACGTACAAAGACACACATCATACACATGTAGATAGTATTTGTACAGCTAACTATTCCATCTAAACTTTAATAGTCTACATAATAGTTTACTGTCAGTATTATCACATTGAATGTTTTCTCAATGATCACCATCAGTTTTTGACTATGTTCAATGATTGGCTGGACATTGAGACTTGGCTCTTGTTGATATCAGCAATCAGACACGTAAAATGACCCAATACTGTGCCAGAATCAGTTATCCCAAATTACTCTGGAGATATGTTCAACAGTGCATTTAAAGATTTACAGTAAGTACTGAGTAATAAAAAAAAACATCTGTAGCATCAGAAACTGTTGGCAAATATGGCATCAAGTCATTTTTCAGAATTGTGTAAAATTAGCAAAGGCTTCCTGATTCCCTGATCAACTGTTTTGGTTAAGGCAACATTAAATGTTACACAAAGCTGTTCTTTAGAGTAACTTCATACCAGACTGAAAGTCGGTGTTTCACTGAACTCTGGGTGGTTAAAATGCTCAAGTGAGTTGTATCCAGAATCACTGATGCGTGTGGTCAGAAGTTTGCTCTTTTCACCTGTAGCAATGCCCAACGGTGATGCCAATGTGAACTGCAATACCCTGGAGTACATTTCTACATGGCGGCAGCAAGTCAAGAAGTTAAGCAACTGAGCTAAAACCAGATTTTTAGTTCATATTAAGTTGCTCATAAAATGGAAGGAAAAACAGACTGTGCGAGTGTAATGCCGTGTTAAGCAATATTTTCTTCGCATTTGGTCTGAACACAGCATAAAATCTAAAATATCAAAACATACTCAAAGCAGGCCAATTTTTTTGAAATACTTGTATAGACATCTTAAAATCAACACTTGAATTTGAAATCTTTGAAAAGATATGTAATTCCATTTTCATCTTGCAGTTTTTCCTTTCAATCGATCAACCAATCAGCAATTTTTATAATCATTTGCTTCAGTGCCATTTGCACAGATAAAAACAGATGTGGGGATGTTTGTTACCAGACGACAACTCATCAGATTCCTGCAGCTGTTTTGTATTATGTATCCCTGCAAAACGCTTCAAGTGAGCTCTGACAAACGGTCCGTGGGTAGAGTGTCTCCTGTCTGAAGCACATGACGTGTGTGGTGCCTAAGAGGGCATTAGATACTTGGAAGACAGAATGTCTTTCAGAAAAGCTTAAATATCACATGGATCTGCCGATGCATCAGTTTATATGAACCCTTACTGGAGGATTGAAAACTGAATGACCAGCATATGTCTCGATTAACAATTTCAAGAAGAAAAACTGTTATATTCTAAATGATGAACTTCCTATCAGATAATAAAAGGGGAAGTCAGTATGGATGAAAATAATACATATTTCAAATGAACACACAACAGGTTAATATCAACCACACTGAAATATTATTCCACTTAGATAATTTTTGGCCTTCAGTTCTTTGGAAAATGTGTAATATGATCTAGGGAGTCTTTTTAGAATATTCAGGTTCTTTCTTTCCATGATTGCTATTTGATATATTAAGACAAGTACAAATGTGTCTGGCGTATGGAAGTCTCTGGGCAGCTACAAATAAATATGGTGCAGCTCACTACCATACACTCTCCCGATTTCCGAGAAACGTTGGAAATGTCCGATCTCAACAGAGATGCTCTCAAATGTCCGTGCTGTGCTGAGTCCCCATAATTAATAATAACCAGCAGCATGCATATATTATTCCACCGCTTTCAACAAGCACGTACACCAGAAGAAAAGAGAGATGGATAAGGAAAAGGGAGGCAGACTTCTGAAAACGTCTTGAAAGCAAGTATAAGGCACAGTCTGGAAAAGCAATTAAACAGTTTCTGCTTCAACATGAATGTTGAATTTGACTTCTATGGAAAAAGGAGCAAGTCCAAATAAAAACCTCTAAGTCAAGCACAACCAGTCCTCACCTTAAATAGAGTTGAAACTGAATAAGATATGCCCCTTTACAAGATCAAGAAAGATATAATATAAATAAAATATAAAATAATTCAATATAGTGAGCTTTGCCTCTTGTGCCTCTGATGAACTGTAACTACAACAAAACACAAATGGTAGCCAATATATGAAAACAAATATCCAGATAGGTGTGTCTTCCCTTTTGCGTTATGGTCTTGTGTGCATGATTTACCTGTCAAAATGTTGTAAAAATCACACAAGCTGCTATATTTTCTTATTTTCTTGACAACAGATTTACCAAAGACCCTGTAAAATGGCCAGACAGACACTGATATATAGTGACATGTAATTAGGTATATATTCAACCATGCTAAAGCTTACGAAAGGCCTCATTGGTGGGAGGCAGCCTGCTTTATTGCATTGGCACCCCTTCAATTTGACATAAACGGAAAAAAAGCAAAAAACAAAACACTGATAATGAGTGTCAAATTAGGTTTACAGACAACCTGACAGTCTAAGAAACAGTATAACTAGAGACACATACAGGGGTAGTATAAAGTATACACTGTAAACCAGAGTATTACAACTTACACAGTTATCCTCAGAACCTGAGGCAATGAACCGACCACATGGCGAGATGGCTGATGAGCACGGATGGCAACGATTTACATGGTTCTCATAGCGCCGCACACACCTGAAGAGAAGATGCACACAGTGGTGGGAAAATAATAAGGTTAAAGCAACTTCATGTAACTTTTTCACCTTAAAATAACAATTTCAAAATCATTTTGATGGTACAGTGTCTTATAATAGGGTGATTGGTGTCTCTGTCACAGCACTATAAATATCAGTTGCAACTCTCCAATAACTAATGGCCTAATAAATGGTTTGTAGAGCAGTTTGTTAACAGTGAAGGACTATTAGCTACTAACTCTAAGTTTAACTACTCACAATTTACCATTTATTAATGATGGTTATTATAAAGTGTTACCAAATGAATACCTTTAATAAAAACAACAACATAATCTAAAAAAAAAAAAAACAGTGTTTGAGAATTGAGGTACCTATGGTATCGGCATAAATAGTGTTTCACACGTAAGTGCAGACATTTTTCTTTAAGTGATCTGACACTGTAGATGAAAAGTCTATTAGTGTACAAAACTCACGTTTTATGAATATCTGAACCAGCTGGGGACATTGAGTTGAGCATGACTCAAGCAAAACACAGGAAAGAGAGGGTAGGTAGTAGATGAGGAATGGCCCCCTTGTGCAACTCCTGTGTCGTTTGTTTTGGTTTCCAACAGCATGTAATGTCTTTACAATGCCACTAACAGCTAGTTGAGCTGGGGGCTCTATATGGGCTGGCATGTTGGCAGTGCGGGCTTGTAGACAGGATCTGGTGAGAGCATGCTTTTGACATTCACATGCTAATGTCATTACACTAGACTAAAAGTAGGTCAAATTCACTGTGGTGACCATAAAGGAATTTGATATACCCAGTAAAAGTGAGCAAGTTCAGACAATTGCTAAGCAATGAATGAAAAAAACTTTATGAAGCTTATAATGTTGAATTCAAGGAATTGACTATGCCAGACTTTTTTGTGATGTTATATTCAATGGCATTACTGTATACATATTGTATTTTGTGTCTGTTTTCCAGCTGACAACGCTATTTGCCATTACAGCTCTCAACAGAGTAAGTCAAAAAGCCTCACTAGATGCAACTGAACACCACGTTTGAATTGGTCGGTTCAGCCAAAAACCCAGATTGCCTTAACAGTGATGCAAAAAGGCACCCTGACTGAGATGAAAAAGAGAGAAAACAGGGGATTGACAAATGAAAATTGGGCTTGATTGACTGCTAGTGTTCCAAATGACATGGGACAACAAAAGGGGCGACAGAGCATTGGCTATCTAGAAGAAAAAAGAAATAAGGATGCAGGATATGTATCTGGCTTGATGATAAAAAACTGCATCTTTGCAGTTGTATCATGCCTCTTTAAAGTTGGTTTCTGATGCATCATGCATAATACAGAGAAGAGGAAGAATAACCTGAAACTGCTGCACCTGGGTAGAGCTACACAGTGTAGACTAAAGAGTCAAACATGTCATGGCTGGTGTGGACATTTTTAACAGTATCATTGGAAAACAACACCATTGAAATTTGCAATACAAGTTCTGCCATAAGTCCCAGTGAAGTCTACAAGTTTTAACACAATCCATATCATTAGAGCTATGGAATATTAAATCATCCATCTTAGCTCACTATGTATTAGCCTTTCATACCTTGAGGTGTGATAAAACCTGAACTTGTAAACTTTTGCAATATAGAAAAATGATAAAATTGGTTATTTTATTAGTATTGGCCATGAGAAGTAGGTCATTTTTCACTTATCAGTACCAACTGGAAAAAAAAAGAAGCATTCCCTGCCTCCCTGAAATTTCATCTTTAAATAAATACTTATAAATGAGTCCAGGTTAGATTGAGTTTAACAGTACACTGAAACCCAATAGGGCTATATTCTGTGTGAGAGCTGTGCATGACCGAGTATAATTTTGATGCATAGCAAGATGGATGAGGAGTTTCTGTTTCTTAATCCCCATCAGCACGTCTAGACATTCAGGTCGGCAGCTGAGCTGACACAACCTGTCACCATCACACTGATAAGAAGCAGTTTAACAAGTTAGAGTAAACACCCTTTTCACTCTCTTTTCTAGGTCAGAATGTGGATCTAATGTTTTGACTGAGAGCAGAGGACATGCTGGGCCGAATCCCCCCCACGCACACATTCTGCGTATTGTGTGAGTGATGACTATCCGGCATTTGCCTGATGACTAGTGCAGACTGCACCGGAGGGTCTGATCCTCCTGAGTGGGAGCCTATATGGTTACGGCTTCCACCTGGGTATTCAGTGTCAGTCATCAATGTAATCAGCATGCTAATCATAGCACATTATTTGCAGTCAATGTCTATTACCCAATTTAAACATGTCAGTGCAAATCAGGTGAAAGTTTGCTATGTTTGATATTGTTTAACATAAATACACAATGTATATAATGTGCTGCTCTGCATTAATTTATCAGATGATGGAAATTCCTCCAGATTTAAGAGGAAAACATCAGTGAACCAAAGAGAAACAGATCGCCATCTGCTCTCTCTATCTTTACAATCAGTATCTGAGGGGGTCTGATTTATGCTAAATGCTGGAAATGCTAAACTGGAACCTTGCACACATAGCACATCATTTTGAAATACAAGGGGTGAGTGGAGGGTGGGAGCTTGAAAAATAAACTGTGACATAGACGGCGGTTTACATTGCTCATGAAACTCTTTAAAGGGGGAATACTTTTTCCAAAAAAATCATACTGTCTGAAAGGGACGGGACAAGATGTGCCCTGCTGGGTGACAGAGCAAACATAAAATAAAATAAGATATAATAAGATTACATTTCAGAAGTTTCTACTGAGAGAAATGTACATTTCCTTTTGGGGTTTTTCAGGAAGCTCTTCAGTTTGATTAAAGACAGAATACATTAGCTTAAATGCTGTCCTAGCTCAGAGCTTCTGTCAATAGAGTGCTGTGTCTGATAAGTACTCTATAAATATTTTCTACAATGGCCATGGGTAAAAATGTTACCTGGACAGTCCTTCATCAACAGTGCTTTTGGACAAGCAAATTTAGTCATGAAATAACTCAGTTAATGACTCTGAATGGAAAACAATTCATTACATTTTTCTTGATAACTGCACTGACCCTCATAAAATTGCAGACGTCAAACTGAACATGATTGTTTATTTAATCACTCAGTTTTTGTGAGTCAATGCCAACTCTCACTGATATCCTGAGTGGTTTTAACTCTCTCTCTCTCCCTGCCAGACAGTCTTCTATATACTTAAATGTTTAATTTAGGACTGATGAAAAGGCATTAAGTTCTGGCTCAATTACGTTTTCTCCCAATTGGATTACGATCATCATAATCACTTAGATGAAGGACAAAACAGGAAGTCCATTCAATATTTTAAAGGTTCAGTTCAGAAAAATCCCCAAAAGACACATTTCACTCCTATCCATAAGGATATTGAGCCATTCAAATTGTTTTGCTTGCTGAGATATTTTCCTCTTTCTTTTCCAATACAATAAGGAAAAAATGGAATTTTCTTTTGTGATGCTCAAAGCATAGAAAAATTACAACTGCAGCAAATTTGTTTCAAGGAATGCACTGTAGTGAATCCAGCTGCTGGAAATTTTCCCATTAATAGATTTCATTGTAATGATCAGAAATTCAATTTCAAGTATTCTCATTAGTTTCAGTTTAGTTATTATCCATTAGCTTCTAACATTTCTAATAATTCAATCAATCAGGAGTCTCAGACAGCATGCCACTAATATTTCTTTTCACAACTTTCTTTATGCTGTTGTTGTCAGAGTCCTGACCAAAACAATGTCTGAAATCATTACTCAAGAATTCAAGTGAAGTTTTGTTCCATTTAGAGGAAAAAGCGAATATCTGGTCATGAGAGCAGTCACATAAGCACCTTATGTAAGATTTACTCATGCCACACACTGTTCCAAGAATTTTTATAACACCTATTTATATCATGCAGAGATTCTGACGAAAACAAAACCTGGAGCAGACATAACTACTTCCATTAGCCGAAAACCTCAAATAAAAAGGAAAAACAAAGAAATGTTAATTCTTAGGAACTGGTACTCTTTTGTGGTTAGTGCTGGCCACAGAAACAGACACATTACGTTCCCACGTTAAGTGGGAAATAAAATTAACAAGGCTGACAAAATGAAAAAGTGGTTCCACATATTGTTTTCACACATCCATATGTTTCACCTCAGAGGAACTGCATCTGCTGAGGGAAGCTTGATGACAGCTCTTAGAACCAGAAGTTGACCTGGAAACCAGGCACAAATATTTATCAGATAGCAATAAGGTTTTGATAGAGTCTGGGATGAGGAGTTAAACATGGAAGCAGTCTCAGACTGAAAAGAATGAAATATTCAATAATGCCTTCTACTGGGCCAAAAAGAACATGTTGAAATCCAAGAGAGCCTATTTGAATTATCTGCCTTATATGGATATCTGCTACCAAGGGCCAAAGAAAAACATTCTCAGCTACGTCCTTTGGAAATTGAACATTTGCCGATTCACTCATCAACTGAGGAATGTTTCTGTAAGAAAAAATGTCAATGTAAGTTGAATAAAAGGTAATTTCTCACTTCTAGGAACACCAGAGGAATAAAAACAATAATGGTTTCGTCCTTAATGTGCTAAAACATTTACTGCATTGCTCTTAGGTAATTGTGACTGATTTGATAAAGCAACACTTCAGCAAGTCAGTGGCCTGATGGAAATTACGACTCTGCAGCAACCACAGAACAGATGGGGTACCAAAGGAACAGTTTACCCCAAAATCGAAGGTACATATTTGTCCTCTTACCTGTAGTGCTGTCCTCCATCTAAATTTTTGGTCTACACCTGCTCCAACTGGAAAGTGTCATGAGATACATTTTTGGTTGTGAACTGGTGCTATACAAATAAAATTGACCTGACTTGACTTGGAGATACTGGCTGTAGAGATGTCTGCCTTCTCTCAATTATAATGGAACTCGATGGCACTTGGTTTAAATACATCTGACAAACTCAACAGGAATGTCTCTTTCCAGAGATCATGACCCGCTCAATCAATATCATCCACAGACCTTGTTGGGAGCAGTTCAATTTAAGAACAATTTTCTTCCTCCCAAACTACCCCTGCCAACACTATCTCAGCACAAAAGTACTAGTCATGGATGAGAGGCTTGTGCTCGTGAAAGCACTGGATGTGAACACTAATGGAGTCCAGCTTGGCTGAGTTGTAACATTAGGTAGGTCAGTGTTCTTGAGTTTTTTTGGGGGAGTGAGCTGCACAGATGTCTGCCCCCTCTCGAATATTTTTATCATATTCGAGAGGGGGCAGACATCTCTGCAGCTGATATCTCCAAAACTCAGCAGCTCACACCAAAACAATCTAGACGGATAAGTAGTTCTATGAATGAGAGGAAAAACAAAACGTATTTTTTATTTTGGGGTGAAATGCCCCTTAAAAGGAACTTTTCAACGTAATAGGTTTCCCTCAGAAACAGAAAGAAACCATAGATATTTCAGGCGTAACAAATGTTTTACTGAAGTCATAGCAGAAGGCTATTATTTCACAACAAAGAAGTAACTTCAGAATTGTTTGCTAGCCATTACGGATAGCACTGTAGGCCAAGTGCCCAAAATATCATGAAAAAAGTACACACACGCACGCACACACACACACACACACACACACACACACACACACACACACACACACACACACACACACACACACACACACACACACACACACACAAACACACACACACACACACACACACACACACACTCACACACACATATATATATCTATTAGGGCTGTCAAACGATTAATTTTTAAAATCGCGATTAATCGCATTTTGTCCATAGTTAACTTGCGATTAATCGCAATTTTTGGCACATTTTTTGCTGTTCTAAATGTACTTTAATGTATTTTTTCATGTTCTTAAAGGAGTCATCACCTGGTTTTTCAAGTATCCAGTCCCCCTTGGATCGCTTTGGATCAATTCTTAAAACTTATTAGACATTTTTTTTGAAAATAATCAAACATAGAGCTTGTTCTGACACTTTTTCATACTGCGACTTTCTCACGCGAGATTACGCGCGAGGTTTTGACTGGTCCGGATGTGCGTTGTAATAATATGTAATGAGGCGCGCGTTGATTGGCCGCAGGAAGGACAGAGCCGGAATGGGGGGCTGGCCTACATGCACACAGACTCCAAAACATAAACAGCCCCCTGTCATGGCGCACACACTAAATGACGAACCTTACGGAATTCAAGTATTTATGTACAAGCCGGAGTCGGAACCCAACGGGAGAGTGAAGAGGCACAGACGGAGACGGAAAAGATACGTTTACAGCAGGATGTCTTTGAATGGTAAATTCTTTTTTTTTCCCCTTCTTACTCTTCACACTCGTGTTTTACATGTAAGACCTGAGTTTTAATGCTGGTGGTCACGATGTATGGCGTGAAAATGACTTGGCGTGCTCACTCAGAAAGTCTGGCTGAGGACGGCTGTGAGCCGATGCTTATGCGAGCTTATGCAAGTAGCCTCCTGTGGTGACGTCACCACATGAACAGAGTCAAAATCTTGTGCTTTAGGAAGGCGCACCATCACCAACACCAATGTTTTAACAAGAGAAATTGTGATTTCTGGGTGATGACTCCTTCAATACTTTTAACAACATAAGAAAGGGCACGTATGCTTGCTTTATGAAAATGTTTATTCAACACTTCAAACCATGTAGGAAAATAAAAGGCACAAAAAATACCCCCTCACCCTAAATGGGATCAAAACATGGTGATGTCTGCTTTTGGCGAGGCGGGGCTCTCTGCATCTGCCGTGTGTTTGGCTTGCAAATGATATCTGAGACTCGACGTACTTCAATGGTAACTCATTTCATGTCGACAGTCCGTGCAGATAACTTTTGTCCTATCGACCGAACCATCTGGCAGTGTTTTGAAAGTGAATTTGCCTTTCATAAGTCCTTTCTCCATTTACTTTCGCGTTTCAGTCCAACGTGTTTTTCCCGAACGCCAACCTTGCTTCTTCTTCTTTTGACTCCCTTTCTTATTCTTCTGCCACCCTCTGGATCAAGACTACAGATGCCATCGACGGCCATAAATCAAACAATGCATATTTCTTCCTTTCTTTTTTTTTTGTTACCGAGCGTTAATCGCGCGTTAAAAAAAATTAACAGCGTTAAGAGGATGTTGTGTTAACGAGTTATTAACGCGTTAACTTTGACAGCCCTAATATATATATACATATTAGGATTCTTTTTTTTAAATTAAAGCAGAAATAGACATCTTTACAACTTCCCCCCTCCAGCTTTACCCTATTACTGTTTTAAGTACTGTATCATAGGCAGCTGGACTTGTTTCAGGTTCCTGAAGATGTTTCACCTCTCATCCAAGAGGCCTCTCCAGTTCTAACTAACTATTACTGTTGGCACCACTGTCGCAAACACAACGTTACCCACAGGGCTCCGCTAGCAGCCTGGCTACTGCCCAAAGCAAAAAACAACTGTAAGAATCATGATTTGACCTAGAAACCCAGATCTCAGTGCAATGAAAAGGCAGTCAAAACATCTGGTTGTTTTAAGAAGCAGGCCGATTTTGTAACTTGCTGATCTGGTATAAAGGATGTCCATCTTGAACTGTCTCAAGCCCCAGTAGTCAGGGGAAACAGATATAATAATGGGGGGCCAGACTTTGACAAAACACTGGATGGATATGCAATTTTTATTTCTGTGAGAAAAATCTAGCCAGTTAGCAGACTGAATAGCATAGTTCAACTGAGGTTTATAGGGAACCAATGTTTATGTGGATGGTGCCACTTTTCTACAGCCATTACACAGTGAAATCTGCGTTTACTTCAGGAAAAATAAGCAAAAACTTTTACCAGTTTAAGTTGCCTTACAGTGCTGTACTGTAAGGCCACCAATGCTGTGCTTAGGAATTTTAATCACCTTCTGAAAAGCCTGAAGAAACTGAAGCGGTAGCTATACAATGGACCACATTAATATTACCTTAGTGTGCGGAGGTCCCAAATCTTCACACCATCTGTGACTGCACTGGTGAGGAAAAGGTTGTATGAATCCGGTGCCTGCGTGCTGAACATGGAGCCCTGTGAAACATATACAAAAAACTAAAATGACCAGTCAGCACATACCTGACAGAAATACACTGTAAATCAGCTACACTTATTGTCAGGCACTGGAAAACATTTTTTTTCTGTGTATCCTGTATTGGCAAATGTTATGATTATTATTCCAGGTAGCATTGTTTCTACCTTAACGTAGGAGGTGACATTAAATAAAACCTAAGCCCATCGGGATGGGATGGAAAAAAAAAACTTGAATGGAAACATAATTGATGTAAGTTTGTCTTTGTGTGTAATTTTCCATCTTTAATGTCCCACACGGAGATAGGCTTCAGCTATGTAGACTTTCCACTGTACATCTACAGATAAATTCCATACATGACTTCCACACCGAGCTAAAGAGAGAGAGAGAGCAGCAGTGGGGGTGTTTTTTGTTTAGATTTCCATTAAGAGTGTGAGAACGGGAGTCTGAGAGGGCATTTCCAGTTCCATTTTCCGAGAAGTCCTCTCCTCTGATGAGTTCCAGGTGAGTTTTGCAGAGGAGGTGATGGAAATTTGAAGTGGGAAAAGCTGCTTCACATGCTGCAGTTCCTGCTGTTTGGTCTGCATCGGGACGAGAAAGCAAGCGGGGAGGGAAGAGTGATGTTATGTGTGCAGTCTCCAGGCAGGGGCAATCCCTCTGATCCGCAGGTATTAACCCTACGGGCGTCCAAAGGCCCTTGGGCGCCCAGGCGGAGGACCCCACATTGACGCAATAGCCAAGCTGAAACAACAAGCTGTGGGCCTTCCACAATAGCTGACGTGACAAAAAGCAGGCACCTCTATGTTGAAGGAGTCAGCTGTGTGTAAGAGTGCATCACAGTTGAATGGGTTGATGCATTTAATCCATGCCGCTAGCTGCAGTGTGTGCAGCTAATCCAGGCTGGCCTGAGTGTCAAGTATGCACAGGTCAACACGCACAACTATAGTCAGTACTCCAGGGTCACTCAGAGAATCCTCTTTTTTTGCGTAAATACACATTTTTCTGTTATCTATGGGGCAGATCAACTTTTCTGTAATTGTTATGATTCCTATTAATAGTTTTGCTGTTATTACAATCAAACATTCAAATAACTATATATGGAGAGAAACCAGCGTCTCATTTCTCCGGAAAATGTAACGTGATAGCTATACAGAGATGTAAATGATGGGAGGAAACCCCAGACTTGAGTGCATGAATTTATCACCGATATTTATAGTTTCATTTTGAGTGATGCAGTATTGCATTCCTCATAGCACTATAATCGATGTGGATACAGGCCTAAACTGTCTGCTTGTTAGACACCAGCAAATTGAGCCCACACTGGTCCAAGACAGTGATGTGGGAGAAAGGCCATATAAACCCAGACTGCATCATGGAACAGCATTACTCCAAGGCCATCATCCAGCATGGAATCTCCTCCAGCCATCTCCTATGGCAGTCTTAATCCTGATGCACCAGGGAGTTACATTCAAAAACTCAGCAAGATGAATGATACTGACGATAGCATATCCTGTCTGTCTGTCATGGAAACCTTTAGGTAACCATGACAGTTTTTTTTTTTCGACCACAACCTCCTTCATTCGCACCGCAAACTAACACTTTTATTCCCTCAAAGACAATCCGCGCCTTATGTAACCGCCGCAGCACTCATAGTCTGCCTTATGTAACTCTATAACATCTGCCAAATAGTAGACCCTTCTTGAGTAAAGTGGAAGATGGGGCTCACACCACCAACTGATGCCAAGTCAAGCAAATTCTTCGCTGTGTGGGTGAGATCTAGACTTCACTCAGTCTGTCAGTGGAGTGACGCGTTTGCCTCTATCCATTCATAAAGGTTAGAGGTTATCATGAGTCTCAGTCCAACTACCAATGAGGAAAAGAGTTTGTGAAGCAAACAACAAAAACTCAGGGTTAGGGTTAGCATAATAAACTTTCATGAGTGAGGATTTAGGAAGACACTGCCAATTAAAGCAATAACTCCAATGTCAACCTTTTAAAATGCATATTATGATTTTCAAAATGATAGACTTGAATTCTGATCCAAAGGTCATGATTCAATTTGATAATTGATGTAAAATCTATTTTCAGCACTGACAGACGGTTTGACTTTGTCCTGGTAGGTTTTTTCAGGCTCGGGTAAGGCAAGCTAAAAAAAAATATTCACCCAAAATTGCATTGTTAAACAGAAAATATCCACTAAATTAGTAAAGACAGAAATTCAGTTTGTTACACAGCTCCATTTTATCAAACCTGTACCGAGTAAACCCTCTAACCAAAAAAAATCAATACAGGGTCTCCTGCAATGTTATCTCCTCAGTTTCCTACTATACAAGTAAACCCTCTTCTCAAAATAAATAAATACATAAAAAATCTCTGGTAGTAACAGTCAGTTGTTTGTCTCTGTCTAATCTGTCAAGTGTTTTTAAAGTGCTTTTTGTTTTTTTTTTGTGAGGACACATGCCAGATGCACGTATGGCAGTGTGCACAGAGGGAGAGGCTGGAGATATGACTGATACTGCCTTTTCAATTAAGGAATTGGAAAGCTGATTTGGATTGAAAACAGACATTGTGACACCTCTAATACATAAGAACTTTCTATTAGCTTTTCCAAAGGAACATTAACATGGCCTCACCTTGTTCTGTGTAACACAGTGGATGGCTCTGCTGTGGGCATCAGGCACGTCTGAGGCAACTGTACCCTTGTTCATGTCAAAGACTTGTATGGAGCGATCCGAACCACACACCAGAACGATGTCTGAGACAGCTTTTAGGAAAAACAATGAGAGTTATTGTTTATAAATCATAAGCGGGACAAGCTGCACAATACCATAGTGTTAATCATGCCATGCTTTGATAATATTCTTCTTGTACAGGGGGGCCGGCATTCCAAAGTTAAGAAAAAAAAAACATATCATCATCATTCATAAGGGTTATGCAAGGAATATCAG
>CAEMYA010000046.1:4957468-4979611 GCA_903131615.1 Diplodus sargus | reverse complement strand
CCAGAAGCAGAAATTTGTCGAGGTAATAAAACTGAGCACTTCTTATGGGTTTGGAGAATGCACTGTTGCCCTAACGGAGAAAAGGAAAAAGACACAAATCAAAGTTATCTCTTTAAAAATAAAATAGACTTCTAAAATAAAAGTATAACACTCATTTAATCTATAAAATGAAGTAATAAGGTGTACAGTGTATGTCAATGTATTTGATGCCGACAGAGAAAACTCATAAATCCTGAAGAGTTTTGCTAACTATATACTCCATATTGCCTGGAGATGATCTGAAGTCACGGCTGACTTCTGAAAGCAATAAAAACTTCTAATAGTAGGTCCTGAACACCTCTATTACTTTAAAATTGCTTGAAATTACACATGCAACACTCTCAAATGTAGAGTGATAGTCTACACATACTATACTGTCTGTGTTATCCCACAGACATGTCAAGATTAATGGTGGATCATAAAATCTCGAATGTTTGCTCTCCACAAAACTCATTTTTTTCTCTTTCTCACTTCATGTTGAAAAAGGGACTCCAAGAAAGTCAGTTCCACAGAAGGAGGGAGTGAACTCAAGAATAGACATCCTTATCAGAAACGCTTTGTATGAGGCATTAACATCTTTCTCCTTCACCTCAAGACTACACAGCTGGACTTAAGAATGGTAAAAGAACCAAACAGATGGGCTGTCGCGATTTACCAACTAACATCTAAATAATTAGACTATAATATAAATATAAATATAAATTATAACTATGTGGTTGTTTGAGGTTATTTCTTTTTAGAGTTTTCAAGTCGAACTGTGCAAAGCTCTTTGTAATTCTGGCTAACCCTGATAGAGCTCCTGTCCCTGAAAAGACTTGCATTTGTTGCCAAGTTGTTTCACAAGAACACCAAGCAGTCAAAGGCTGTAGACCTAGCCAAGCTCAAAACAATCTCACTGAGTAGTGCAAGCAGGGATGGTTATCATCAGCTATGGGGAGACCCCAGAGTTTTAACTTGGCATAGGAGAAGCAGACACACTTCTGACTGTCCCATTAAATGTGATACCCGATGAAGTAAGGAGGCTCTGCACACAATCAGAGTTTTGGATGTTCTGAGTCAGGCAGATGCTTTGAATGACAAAGTCACTTTCTTTGAGCCAAGAAAAATACCATTCAATCATCTCAATTAATTTGGCTTTCTCTTTTTTAATTCCATTAGGCTATTGTCATTAGAGGAGGAAAAACCGAATTAGGCTAGTTTTATATCAATATGTCAAAGGTACACTTTGAACATTACACATCATTTCCCTGCTGAGGTTATAAAGATGGCCATGACGCACTTTCTAATGAGTTACAGACAAAACAAACTAGATCATCTTAATTATAGCATCTCTTACCTGCATTGCCATATATAATAATATGGTGCACATATTCCATCACTCTCAACACATGACACATCTCTTTATACAGAAGCCCAGTCTGAGACTTTATACCTGAAAGCATGTTCTAGAAAACCAATAGAGGGGTCTGCCTCATGGGACCATATGTTAGAAAAAAAATGTATGGTAGTCGATGGCTACAAATATGTTTTTAATCCTATTTGAATTGTTCCATGAGTTACACATATGTTTGTAAATGTAAAGGATCTGAAAGCATCAGTTTGTTAGTAAAGTAAAGATAGTAAAATACCATTTAGTTATGTGTAAAACTTCTTGATGAACAACATCGTCTCGCTCAAAATACACAACCATTACCAACAGGGCCATCTCTTTGGCACAGATAAAGTTAAAAAAAATGGTGAAAATCAACACAAGTCTGGCCATATTGACATTTACAGTTTTGGGAAAGGAGTTGATTATTTCTGCAAGCTAACTAATATACAGGACCAGCTCTACAAAGTTTCAGTTCTGAGTATCGGTGAGTGTTTAAAGGAGATGAAATAAAGTCCCATGGTGGTCCACTGACAGGGGCCTGACTGCAACTCTCTTTGAAGACATGAAGCAAAACATTGTGGATACAGAAGCGACCACTGTTTTACTGTCATTCAAGTGTGGAATCATTTAGAACAACTGCAATAAGGGGCACAATCCTTCCAGCAGTCACAGTGGTCTTACCAGACAGGGTTGAGAGTAAAACAAATGTGTCTGTAGTTATTTTGTTTTTTTTCCAAACCAATTTGAGATTTTAGATCTTCAGAGTGAGGAGATTTTTGCAGTATGAGGTCACTCTGGCTTCTCCTCATTTCACTGATTTTTTATGGTGAAGACTTGAGTAAGTGAAGGTTCAGACACTGGTGATGGTTAAGATTAAGGTGATTGGGAATTTATGAAATCCATAAAATAGAATAAATTACAAAAGCAAGTATGTGTGTTTGTATATGAATGGTAATTTTACCATGATAATGGCAGGCTCTGCGCTGCCAAGGGTCCAGATTCGAAGTGACTGGTCTTCTGACGCACTCAGCCACCACTGTCTGTTGAGACTCCAGCTCACATTGCTCACTGGCTTGTCATGGCCTGCACATAAAGAGAGGTCCGAAACCAACCTGGAAATCAGTGTGTGGCTGCAACATTTACTTTTATGGTGCGGCTCAGAGAGACAGACAGAGTGAGGAGAAGAGGCTCTTGGTGACCCACTGATCACCTCAACTTCTGTCCTCTTATCTCTGCTGCCCCCTTATGGAGACTGTGTTCCACGAAAAGACATCAAGTGTGAAACAGATGCTTGACATGCATGGAATCCTCCCTGTACCTGTCAGTGCTGAGTGGCAGCATGATGGCAGACAGAACTGACTACTCTGAGTGATACTTTAACTTCAATAGTGTGTCAGTAAATTAGAAAATAGCTGCATTCAAAGTACAATGTGCCCTTTCATCTTTCTTTTTCTGCCATCTCCTTGGTTTTACTGTCTGGAAAAAACAAAGACAGAATGTACCAATTTCTCTCTTTCGAATATAAAAAAACCCACCGTTTTCCGGTGAAAGAGTACTCCTAATCTAGATTTTTGACAGTGATAGCTGAGTAAGTGAATATTTGGATTTGCCTGGAGTCTTTCATCTTAAGCTATAATAGATCCATTTTCCAAGTATGTTAACCGAAATAGCCCAAATAAGGCAGACCTAAATCCAAGCTGAGGATGACCTTTTCTTAACATACTCCTTGTCTCATAAAAACATCACATGATCTTAACCTAAAATGTGAGTTTAATTTGTGAGGAGTCAATCGATAATAATAACATTCAACTGCACTGCTGACAAAAATACATATTTCACAGAGGGCAAATACCTAAATAATGAGCAAGCTTTTAATGCATATTCAAGGTCGTGCACCTGTGTAGACAGTTGGATTTCCAGTGAGGGAGGACTTGTACAATAACACCGAGCTGTCTCCAAGACCACACAGGATTTGTTTCCCGTCACCTGGGAGAGACAAAGAGCCACAGAATCCTTAAATTAGGATTTTTCAGTCAACAGCTGATTTATCATTAATGACTATATGAAAGCATTTTTTTGTGTTTTGTCAGAAACAGGACCAATACTCAAGTGTAATATAATTCTGTAACAACAACAATGACCTGTTTTGTCATCATCAATCATAACATTATTGTTTAACCTTAATTCACCCTTCCAGTGGAGGATGGAAAAAAACTCAATGCAGTATGAGGCTTTTGTGTTTACATAGCAAGGCTCAGAACACTCTTACTGCTGACAAAATATCTGAAGATCCAGGCTTCAATAGGCATTGTACATAAAAAGCCTTTAATTCTTTTGAAGTATCATGGATGAATATGCTGAGGTCCTGACACCTGGCCATGGGATGGTTTTGGGTGAAAAACTGAGAGCTTAGATTAATTTTGATGTCATAACACAGACGTAACCTGGATCTACTTAGTTTTAAGGGATAAGAACGACTGCTGTAGTACCTGAAATGTGCAGTCGCAATGACATTTCTTGTAAATCAAGTCAAAATATCCATCAGTAACTCTCTATTAGTGAAAAATGTATGGTTTCAATTTCTCACTGTAAACCATAGAAATTTTATTTCTGTATCACTACTTTGCCTGAGTTTCTGTACTCACTATTGATTTGTTGTCTACGAGAAGAATGTAATATATAATGATTTTTTAACTTTAACCACATACAGGATTATATAATGTTTTGTATGTTGCAGCAGCAAATCAGTCTCACCTGAATACTGAAGGCAGTAGACTGGTTTGTTGCCAGTGCTCAGATGACAGTGTGGAATAGTTGGTGCTTCACTGTCTGCTGGATAATCGCTAAGGAGAAAACCCCTAAATAACACAAAGAGAAGAACATTAGTATTTATTTCAACAATAACTTTAGAATACATTGTATCTAAAAATGATGGGACTGCTTACGTATTTTTGGTAGCCTTTTTAGAGGAAGGCTTCTTCTGAATATTTGTTTTAGGTGAAAACATAATTCTTCTGAAAATATCAAAAACAGTAAGTGCATATGTTAAAAACGTAGTATAAAACATTTTGTGGCTGCAGAGGAAGCTGCATGTAATCTGATGAATTGCCTCCAGTGATGTCACTGAGAGGAGTACACTTACCAGCTATGTCTTGGGGTGGCAGAAAATATCTAAGAAGGTCATTTTCTACCCCCATTAACCTGTTCTAACTAACCTTAGTGTGAAGTGTCCTGTTCAAGTCAAGTGCTAGTATGGTGGGAATTTTGTGGATACATTTCATCTTAAGTGTTAAAGAGTAATATGTGTGATACATTTTAATAAGGGGAGTCCTGGGAAATACTGAAAACATAACATTAGTGGAATGCATAGTGAAGAATGAAAATAAAGCAACCAAAGGAAACGTTTCTCCTCTTACTTAAATTTCCTTGAGAGTTTTTCTTAATCCTTATTACATTTTGGACAATGCAATTAACTATAATTTGATTTTCTGTTAGGCAAAGTGAACATACCTTGGGGCACTGGTATATCCAGAAGATCTCACTTTTGAATGAAAAACCAGTGGCTGCTCCTTTATTCCCCCTAAAATGAGGTGGTCCATTAGCCACAGACTGACAAACACAAGTACTTAATGACATTATGAATTCCCAAACCAGAGAATGAAGATACTAAAAAGAAAGAGTTCCCAGTTCTAAAGGAATAAAAGACTTCTGTTCATTATTTTCCATAATTAGGATGGAACTACTCATTATACTGTCTCATGGGTATATAATAGGTAAGGAAGATACAATACGATTAGGAGACCACTCCGTGCTGTGAGCATTAATCGCATCAGCCATAAACCGTGGGATGGTTCACTCTGCTCCCTGTTCACTGTCAGTGGCTTTACTATATTACAATGAGCTCACTTTTTCCACAACCATTAAAATGTGTGAGGCTGTCCAAGAACTGCTCTCCTGTCAAATAACAGGCAAAGTATGAAAAAGTCGCATAATCTCTGGGCGGTAACTATGGACATATGTTGTATCAGAGCAAAATATACATACATATTTTTTTCGTTTACAGCCTTGACTTGAATTCAGTCTTACTTCTGAGCAGAAATGATCCAATGAAAATGTTATCTACCCAGGATTTCTCAGACATTTATTTATCAATTAATCTAGTTGACTAGCATTATAAACAGCTCTTTATTTTTTTCTCATGCAATAATACATGTACATATTACACAGCTATTTATTTTTTTTTAATGGTAATTCACATTTAAAGGCACTGCAGTTTATTGACGGACTGTTGTTTAACATGGAAATAAAAAACACAGATAGATTTGTGGTTTTGTCCAATCAAGTCACATTGTTTTGTTTACAGCAGTAGCCTATCTTCTATATGACAACATGAGAGATGGCATTTGAATTATGTTTAAACATTTTCAAAAAGGAAACCTGATAACAGTCAATGACTGCTAGCAAACCTATGGGTAGTAACTTTATTCTACCAAAAAAACCTGTAAAAGAGATGTACCAGTATTTATAAATAATCAAAGGGATTATTACACTGCATATTCTTAGTCCAAGGCTATCCTTAGCCCCAGGATTAGAGTTGGCACTGGGATAACCCTGGGCTCTACAAATCAGACTGCACTTCTACTAGCACTGTTAACATTAGTCGTGAACACATGACTAACGTTAACAGTGCCAGAATGATGACTTATAACTACTTCTCTTTAGTCTTGTTTGACCCTGAGACCTTTTAGCCTTTTGTTATATTATTTCCGGGGATAGCCCCACAAACTCGGGCTAACACTGCTCTGGAGAAGGGCAAGTGAGCCCTCTGGAAAAGTAAGGTTTAGCACACTTTGGAATGTGCCAAGACTGTGCCCGTGAGAAGCCTTTCTTAGCCTGGGGCTAAGTGCAGCTTGGAAAGTACTTTAGATTAAATTCATTTATCATTAGGTTTGCACAGCAGCTACACAAACTCCCCTGACTGTGATGTATGCAATGTTTGCATGCTTGGTAATATCAGTTGTCCTGCTTAGGCTCTTGTATGACTCAGGCACAGTCCCAACACAATGATAAATTGTATGCAAGTGAAACCAACCAGCCAAAGTCAAAGAGAAGAACATCTGGATCTCTTTTTGATCCTCTCTTATCGGTGAGTGCTTTTCATCTTTGATCAGCAGTGCCAATGTTCACTCCAGGTTTGGCTTGATGGATTTTCCTGTTGAATACACTTGAAAACCACTGAACAATGACCCTTTTCCTTGGATTTTGAATTGAAATTGGATTTTTTCTTGGTACATGTTGTTTCTTTATCCATTCAGCCTTAAAGGATGTTGCCGCTGATACTTTTCATGCTGTCTTGCTTCTATCAAAGCAATAGTCTTACTTTCATCAGCAAAGATGTAAATAACACGTGCTATTGCAGGTCTGGTGACACTGGTCGCTCACATATAGCACCGTCCTTCATTTCCCCACTGTGATGTGTGGGAGGTGATGTATGAGGAACTTTTGATCCAGAAAAGATTATATGCAGAAACAAGGCATTTAAGGCCAGAGATCTAATTACCTGGCGACACAATCACTTGGCATTTTGCTCAGCAGCTCTATTGACCCCCTGCTGATATATAATGGTCATTTAGTTTTATGAGGCAGTAAAAATCTCATAATTTACGCTGACTTGAGACTTAGTATTATTTGAAGCAAAGTGAGAGTTTCAGACAAATTTCCAAGTCGAGTCATATCCGCGTAAAATCGCAGCGGTGCTCCATTTATGGCTCTTACCCTCATTATGTCAGACTTAGCCTAATCTCTCTTAATCATCACAGTAATAGTTTCATAATTCTTCAGTCTGTTCGAATGTTGGATGTTTAGCTTTTGACACAAAAAAAGTAATAAATGATAACTGTTGTGGTAAGGTTTGCCTGCTGATACACAGTTCTTGAGGTCAGTTATCTGCTGTGTTTGGATCTGCACCTCTAGGATGTTAGGATGTTAGGTACACTTTTAGATTCAGTGATTTAAAGAAGTTACAATGATTCTTTTTACAGTTTGGTTTGCCTGCAATGGAAGGCACAAGACTCAGGCCAGCCGATAATACACTTATTCTTGTGCAGAGGACAGGAGACACACACTCAGATCTCCCTCTGAGTTAGCTGTTGAAATTGACCGAAGAAAAATACAAATAATTCAAGCTTCTAAAAGTGTATTCACTGTAGCAGCTATATATGTCTCCAAGATATTATACTGACTGTAACCAGACTCTCTGGCATGAGTTATTACCTTACTGACTTGTGAAAAGTGGGCACACACTAGGTGAAAAAAGTATCAGTGGCGCAGTAACCAAAAACTGACAGGAATTATGAATATGGAGCCAAACTAAGGGTCTGACAGCAATTGAAATCATGTTACATCTAAAGAATGTGTGGAACATATGTGTAGCACACTGGAGGGAAATGTACAAAGAGGGCAAAGAATGTGATACTACATGTGGCTATGTGGACAAAATACTAACCACGATATCAAATTTTAATAGAGAGCTAGATGTGAACAGGAGGCACTCTGTACTGCAGTTGCTGTAAAGCAGTGACTAATGGAACAATAGTGAGAGGCACCAAACACTTTTCTCTTTCATTCAAAATGGAACAGTCAAGGCCGCACACTTCTCTGTTTTTCCCATCTCACTCTGTCCAAAACTAGCAAAGGAGCTCTAAAGAATAAAGCTGACATTGATGCTGAATGCTCTGTGTCATGTCGAAGTAGGCAGATGTCTTGCAGTAGTCATTAACATTATATTTCAGATGGGCACTGAGCTTTATTTACATAAATCAAAGATTGTGTCTCCATTTGAAGTAATTTCATTTTCTATAAATGTATGACATGTAAGGACAAATTAGAGAACCATTTTTCTATTGAGTAACAAGTTCCTCACAAATAAAAAAAAGTAATTGTTAAAGTATCAGTTCCATCAGTATTTTATTTTAATGTTACAATAACCAAAGGTCAGTAAAGTGGCCAAAAACGGTACCCAAGTAACTGTGACTTTTCAAAGAGAATTACTTAAGTAGAAGTAAAAGCAGTCATCAAAATAACCACTTGAGTAGAAAGTACTTACTATTACTTAATGTTACTTGAATTGTGAGTAATTTGCGGAATAAAACTCTTGTTTCTTTATCTGTTAATGTTAGCAGTTAGCATGACTGGAACACCATACTCCTGCTACAGCTTCAGCCATTGCGCTGCTTTGAACAGAGAGGTGTGGAGGTGTGGCTGTGGCGGAAAAACAGAGCACCAGCAGACCTGGGTCCAGCTGACCAACTGCCTCTTAACTGAATGAGACCTAATGCATAGAATAATAAACAAAGCCCTTGGTAAATCAAACTTGCAGAAGCCAGTTAAGATAAGAATGAAAATCTCTTTTCAATAAAGAAATGTCTTCAGTGTTGTGCTTTGCTCCTATTGAAGTGAATTCCGATATAACAGATGCTATTGCAAGATCTATGCTAACCTCTGACACTAAGCCTGGCAAGACAGATTTCCGCTTTCCCATCATTACGTAATCTTGTGAATCTAGCTGCTTTCCAGGTAATATTTGATCACGCTCTACATAAAATATTTCAAAGAGAGTTTTTAACATGCAATTCAACACTAAGTGCAGCATTACTAGTCCCCTAATACCGTACCTATAAAACAACTTAATCCAGGCAGCTACACTTCAGACTGGTGACATCATACTCAAAGTATTGGCATCTGATTATCATCATCTCAATAAGCCAACAGTCCTGTTTCACTTCACGATTATGTTACATGGCAGACACGACAGCAGATATCTAATCTGCACTCATAGTTCTTTTAAAAGGGCTCTGTCAGACTTGTGCCAGGCTTACAATTTTCCTTCACAGCAGCAGTCTCAGAGGTTTATGGTGTAATTTGTATACAATTCTGCAGATATCCTTAAGAATACAGAGACACATGGGGGCAGCATGGCGGGTTTGACTAGTCTGTAAATCTTTGTGGTTTTTCGGTCTGACATTGCAGTCACGCAGCACCTCTACACTCCCCTGAAGATCTCCTACATAGTCTGGCACTGGCAGCTCCCCTCACTCGAGCTGTGGGGAGTCTGGTGAATACTGGCTTTCTCAGCGCTAACCCTCTGTAAGAGCAACATGCAAACCACAGTATACTGTAATGTAGGTCTCCTGCAGAATAGTTTCAAGCAGCCAGATCCTAATGATACACCCAAAAACCACAAATAGGCTCACTTTACCTCGGAATCCACCACTGCAAGAAGCAACTACACAACAAAATGTTAGTGTTTAAATTAGTGAGACTTTGTCAGTCTAACTGTGTTTTACTTTTACTGTTGCATAATTTGAGGTACCTGCCTATGTGGCAAATGAAAACTGAAGGAAATCTTATGATGAATGCCACATCAACATCCTTTACAAGGCAACAAATGGAATATTTCAATCCTCTATATCTACAGATAATAAGGAGGTTCTCAGTAGCTCTTCTAATAGCCAAACAGGCTTTATACAAACCTACAATAAGTACAATTTAAGAGAACCATCTGGGTCCAAGCAAAACAGCCAACAGGCCAGGCATGGAGTGAACTATAAAATGGGTCAGACTTTTAAAACCAAGAGTCATCAAACAGCAGTAGCTCCTTTTTTAGTACATGAGCATAAGTGAGAGCTGAGTTAGTGTGACGACAACGACAGGCATGCTGACCTTTCTTTTTCGGAAGATTAGGCTCCTTCTTCTTGAATGCAGCATTCAGAGGAGATTCAGGCAGCAGAGGAGAACTGAAAACAAGGGAGGGTGGAAACGGGGAGAGAAGAGTTACTGGAAATGAAGGAGCACAGCATTTTCCATTAGGATTATTAGTCTTTCTAATTCTCAGTACCATAATATTGCTGACTCATGAAAATCCAGATGGCAAGAATGGTTATAAAAGGCCATGTTAATATGGAAATGTAAGAGTCAGAGGGAGTTACAGGCAGGAGGCCATCTGAATAACAGACCCCACTCATATGTCGTACTGTTAGTGAGGTCAGGTGACCAGTGTCTGAGAGAAAGCAACATGTCTACAGCTGCAGTATATTTTGCAGGTTTTAACAAGCTGACATGATTACGCTTTGGATGAAAAGTTGCGAATTTGTTAAAGTTGAAAAACACATAACATTTGATATTATTTAATTCAGCACTGTTTATTGGTGCTGCTGGATTTTGCTAAATAATCATTTATGGAGGTACAGCTAATACCTGAATGAATTTCATTTCTTCCCCGGGGGACAATTCTCAATCTTTGGCATTATTAAAACAAAGTTATTGTGAGAGTAATAAGTATGATTTTCTGGATTAGGAGTACATCCAGTACGGGGAGCTGTATTAAAACTCATGCAGATTTAAGAGCTTAGACAAATAAAAACATTTCAGTTTAGTCTTTCTCTGAGCACAGCAGATCCAGGCTGCAACAAAATGATTATGTAAACTACAGAAAAGCCGTTGTTTTCTCTTATTTGTGTGAGTTTTTCACGACAAAGAAACACAGAATAGCATATTATTTATTGCACAAGCAGCTGAGATATACTACTGCATTTAGCAGTTAGTTCTGAACTTGGCTTTCAGCCCCTGCGTATTCAGGATTGTGCTATTGCAGAGAAAGATCCAGATTTCTACCAATGGAGCTGATTTGTTACTTTGATTTTTTATTGAAGGGACCAAGTAAAAAGGACGATTTGTCCTCTAGGGGGTCAACGTACTGCAGCACCATTCAGGATTTTCCTTTCACTCCAGGTTTACCTCGGGTACACCGACAAGCCTTCACCACAAGCCCAGTTCCTCCCTAGCTCAGACAGACATAACTCCAGCAGGACCACGCATGGAGTAAACAAAGAGCTCACTAAAAAAAACATCTGTGAGACAAGGAATTCAAGAATTAGTTCATGTCAAAATAATTCAATGAGGCCATAAAAGAGAAA
Source organism: Diplodus sargus (assembly GCA_903131615.1). Taxonomy (NCBI): domain Eukaryota; kingdom Metazoa; phylum Chordata; class Actinopteri; order Spariformes; family Sparidae; genus Diplodus; species Diplodus sargus. Next base: position 4,968,226 of record CAEMYA010000046.1, on the reverse strand, counting down.
CAGATAATGTACAGTATCTTTATGGCTAATGTTCAGGAAAATACAGAAGACAAGGGAGGGTGTTCCTTTTTTCAGTGAAGAAACACAGTGAAATCTTGTAAAAATATATGTTTCACATAACCCTGGACTGTACTATGATAGTATGAAGTATGATAAAATTAATACAGGAACACAGTAAGATAGTCACGACAAGTACAGGAAACACTCCACAACATCCACTTACTTAACAGGGATTGATTTCAAGGGTACATATAACAGAGGGATGGACATTTTCATTAATTCAGTAGTTAAACATTTATCATCATTAAAACCCAAGATTGAATAGTAAGGACAGAAGCATGCAGGTATGCACATTCTTCAGCAGGTAGTTTGAATCAAAAGTGAATTTGTAAATGAGAAAACGCTGATTGCTGATTGATTACAAGCAATGCAGTCAAAACTATATTGTGGTTTTGTCAAGATGTTTTTGGAATTACTCACAGAGTTATCCCACCCTGAAGAGATTGACCACGACCCAGCAAGTGTGATGCTCAGGCTGTGGTAATCTACAAGAATGAACAGCAGTCATGAGTTTTGGATACATTAAATTTTCAGTTCATATGTATCAGTTGCTTTACATTCTGCATAGAAATCAACATTGAAAATGTGGGCATACATGCTATTGATAAACATATCATTAGAATATATATCATCTTTGTAGAGTACATAATGTACATAAAGGTAGCTTAATCAACTTTGAACCAAAAGTTTCCCTAACTTAATTGGGAAGCAGGTTTGTCCTTTGGTGTGCAACTACCGGATAATGCCATTCAGATAGCTATTTGGGTGACTACCGCTGACACACTCTAAGCAGGAAGCTGAAATGCAGACTTGGCAGGACTGACAGATTGAGACTTATTCATCTTACTTATGACACTCCAAGAACTGGGCTTAAATAACTAACCAAAAGATTTTGCTGAGATCAACAGCGCTGCTTCTACTTTAAGAAAACTACAGCAGAAAGCAGAAAGGATATGGAAAAAAACCAGTACCAAATTCCCTTTGGAATTTGAAAATCAATCATAGTGTTCCTTAAAAAGAAAGATAATCTTAAAATGGTAAAAGCAAAAACACACGACAGTCACACCACAAGCAGCCTACCTTTGAAATAAAGAACTGTTAAGAGTTCTGAGGTAGCCAGATCCACCACATACAGGCCATCAGAGCTTCCAATACATAACCAGCTGTTGTTCCTGCAGGGGCCCACACAGAGACATATGGAAAAACTGTGTTACAGGATTTCCCTTAAAAGCATTTTCTCAGATCATTTGAGGAAAGACGGTGTAACCTCACACTAAAGACAAACACACTGATGTGATGAAGTGGCAAGCCACGCACACCATAGGACTATAGGTTTTTATTCAGGTTTCCTTCTGACTTCATGTAGTCTAAACTTTGCACACCCAGCGAGATGGAAACTACTGCCACACAGAGTAGAGAGAAGAAGAAGTTGAGTCTGATGTTTCCTTTTCTATCCACTTCTTGTGCTGAGCCACATGCTGAGATTGTTTTGGTTAGAGAAGTTTTGCATTTTAATGCATCATTATTTTCACTCCTCACATGTTGTGTGAAAAAATGAAAGCTTTTATGTGTGAAAAATTTATGATTTATGTGATTACTGCATTGCTCAAATTCATCTGAAGGTTTTGCAGTGTTACCTGTATGTTTTCTGTATGAAATGTCTTTTTTGATTATACCAGTGGGGGGCGCCAACGTCTAAATTTCCAATTCTACACATGCATACTAATCCCATAATACACCTTAGCAAAATTGTTTTATTTTTAAAGCTCATCAGATGGAGGCCAGTAAAACAGTGGTTGCACAAAGACATCATACAGTTGATGAACTAGATTTTCACACAGAAGCATCTGTTTGGGTCAAGACTTAAAATGATGTGGCTCTGAGATCATGTGCTTTGCTTGGAGCAAAGAGGAATCTATGTCCATTTCATTTCAGTGGTCCACAAAAGAGAGTTACGTCTGTGCTCTCTAAGTGCCTGCTTCCTGCTATAAGATCAAATGTTTAAACAGCCTGAAACAGTTTATGCTACGAGGTGGTAAAGCTTCTTGCGATGTGTGAAGTTTCCTGTGACTGTGTGGACACGTGCAGCAATTAGCCCGTAAAGATGTGGCGTTTTTTTCCAGGCTTCTGTGACAGTCAGACATCTATATGACGTTAATGGCAGAAATGTGTAGGTATTTGTTGTTCTTTTTCATGGCAACTGTGCTTGAACCACTTCTGTAATATTTTCCTGTGTCACATGCAATATATACCTTGTGGAAAATTGAACTAAATGGAGCCTTTGAGAATATACACACTGTTGAAAGTATCATGTCCTGCTTCAACAGGAAGATTCCTAGTCACAAATGAAGTAAAGCAGTTCTCCATCATGGTGAGGTCATAATGACAAGGCCCATCAATTCACTTTGAGCACCTGAGAGTTAGAACAGTCAAAATGACCTTCTCATTTACTGTGACTAATGAATGAAGCACATAATAAGATCCGACCTTCTATCTATCCATGCAGCTTACAACTGATTATCTATATCTACCAATTCAGAGGACATGCTCCTGGAAGACAGCATTAAAAAGATCATAAATTCAATACAGCTGCACAATCAATTCAAATATAATCACAAAACAGCAAATATTAACATTTCACTCTATTCATGAATGCTATCATTCACTTACTTTTCATGCACACTTTTGGTGTCAGTGAGTGGGCTACATGAAGCCATTTTGAGGACGGGCTTTGAAGTCTCCACTTTATCCACAGCTGAATGTTCTACACCTCCTGGAAGAATGAATGAATGAATGAATGAATGAATAAATAAAAAAAAATAATAAGAAAGAAAAATAAGAAAGATAGAAAGAATATGAATCAATTTTATCTTTCAGTTGGCAAGATGAAAAAAGAGGTATAGAATTAGTGAAAAGGCATTTGATCAAAACAGTTATTATCTATCAACAGCACCTGTTGGATAGCTAATAGTCGGCTGGTGCATTTGATGCCTTTTTTCCATCTTCTGAAGGTCCATTTTGGTCACCAGGTGACACTTGTGGTCATCAGGGAGAGTAAAGCACCACACCTAAACCAACAGATGCAAGTGTGTTAAAATGTTCAGTCTGTCATTATTCTGTTTAAAGTTCTGTCCCTCAGTCACTTACCTGTCCATCAGTTGAGCCGGTGATAAGGTGCCTGTTCTCCTCCAGGAAGAGCACACTGAGCAGTGGAGAGGCTAAAGAATTAAAGAATTTGTTTAAGGTAAGTTGTCAGAGAATGTGACGTTTACAAGCATGTTGAAAGGCTCTGACTCCTGTACAGATGTCACTGTGTAAAAGATAATTATCATTTCTTACACGTAAATTTAAAGTGCTTGAATTTGAGTCTTACCAGTGCTTAAAGATAAGTCTGGACACCTATATTTGAATAACTGTTGCTAATTCATATGCTAATAGACTTAGATTTGTTATTGGTCCAACTTGTACATAGAATTTGATCATCACTGCGATTAAAATCTATTCAAATCAGTTCCTGTTATTGTGGGCAGACAAATTAATTTGATCCAACAATATTAATATCTCACCTGAAAGCACAAAAGACTGGTAGGAAACAGTCTCAGTTTTTAAGTCCCACACCTGAAAAGGGACAAGGCAAAGACCTTTACGGTTATTATGGTGTGTGTGTATTATTTTTTCATCACTGTACTAGAATAAAAAGTGTGATTATTTTTGACTCTGTCACTGGTGAATATCAAGCAGAACCTTAAAAGTGCGATCCTCTGATGTGGTGACAAGAATGTCCTCATTCCAGGGACAGAACTCTGCTGATGTTAAGGGCCCGAGGTGGCTTGTCAAAGTAGAGATTACATCAGGTCTCTGATGTGGAAAACAACAATGAAACTTGGATAAGATAAAGTGATGACATTTGATGCTACTGCTAAAATAAATCAGAGAGTACAACAAAGTACAGTATTTGTAAGTAAGATTGAGCACCAACGGAAATTGTGAAAATATGCATTATCTTGTACCTTTGAGCTCAGAACATACACAGTTGCTCCCGAGCACGCAGCCACTCGCTCATCGGATAAACAGAATGCAAGATGAGCGACTTCACCCAGTGACGTCCCAATAACTGTTCCTGCCGCAACTTTACCTGCACACAAATCAATGAGGCTGACCTGTTTGGTAACATTTCACTAGGTGGCAGGCTTGTTAAGATTTTCACTTAGGAAAAAGTCCAAAATAGGATGTGCAAGGATACCCTCTACAATCTAATGTGAATGACAACAAAACATTAAACAACATTGATTCAGACTAGCCAATGTTGGATACAACAGAACAAAATTCATTCAAGGGACCAAGTGCACTGCTGTGCACATGAGCGCACACACAGAATTGTTTCCTTACCCTCCTGTGTCCTCTTCTGGCACAGTTCAATATCCCAGACGATGATATAGTCAGCAGAGGCAGAGCAGAGAACAGGTCTGCTGCCTTTTCCAAAAGTCATGGCACTGATCTCACCATGGTGGCCCGTGAGCAGCAGTGGCTTTGGAGAAACATTTACACTCTAGTGAAATACATACATTATAACATCGCTCTATACAACATTGCCCTTGTATTAGCCTATAAAATTAATAAGCTAAGCTACATACATGAGGTTGATTAAAATTAAACACAAAATTGTAATTGACAGATCACAATTTCTTTCCCCGCCTTAAAATAACAAGCTATAGAATTATTACTACATTGTAAGATATTATTTTGTCTTACCTTATTGTAGCCCATTTTCTATGACACATAGATAATAATGGCCCCATACAAAACAAACAGGCTATGGGCAAAAAGCGTTTCCAGATACTAAATACATTTAAAGTTAAGCTTTCAGTGTTAATTGCACTTGCACACACAGCCTAAGTAGCTAACGCTAGCTAGCTAATTGATGTTCGTAAGTTAAGCCGAGGGGTGTTTTCTGTACACAACTCATAGTTAACAAAACTTGAACAAACCTCCAGCTTTTTGTCGACATTGCTGTAAATCAGTATGTCTTTGCCATCCAGTGGCAGGCCACAATAAGAGTGACAACATGCGAGCTGTCGGTGTGACAGCCGTCCATCACAAGTCACACTGAGCTTCTCAATCATCAGCTCTGCTCCTGAAAGACCAAACCGCGTTCGTGGTGTGCTGCAGCCAGCTAATAAAACGGTAATTACTTCTCGTTAAACGTGCCACTGACTCTACTCACAGTTACCTTTGTTTAAAAAAGTGGAATTAATGTAGGGTATGCTCGCTCAAAGTTAACAGCGGAGAGACTTTCAAGGACTTCAGTGTCTTCAACGAAGCAGGTGGACAACCGTTCGCGGTTGCTAGGAGACCGACACCACATCAATTTCCGTTACAGCAGATTGTCTATGGAAGAGCGATGGCTCACACGTAAGAAAATATATCAGAATCAGAATCAGTATTCCTTTATTGTCCCACAAACGGGGAAATGTGTTTGCCACGGCACCCAAGGGACAGTTGTATTTAAAAAACAAATAAACAATAACAATAGTAAAAAATAAACAATATAATTAAAAGGTAAAACATAGAATAGAATAGAATAGAATAAACTCCTACATATGAACATAATATTGTACAAATGATATATATATATATATATATATATATATATATATATATATATATATATATATATAATGATAACCTTTATCAGGTACATATGTATCAAGCAGCATCAGTGCTTCCGTTCATTTATAAAAATCTATATTTAGGATATAAAGTATATTTATTGTTATTTGGACGGCCTTAGACCAAACGTCTCTGCTTAGACAACCTGACCGCAGTGGTACTTGGAAATACTGTCAGAGTGGGACTTCTCTCAAGGTTCTTGCTTCTTGTACTTCCGCGTTTAGCCGCAAGATGGCGATCATGGTTCATTTGCAGCACCTGCAGTGCCACGCGCACCACCATTATTATATTACTATACACTGTACTAGTGTACAGCAGTGATGGAATGTTGTACATTTACCCAATAACTCTAATTAAGTACAATTCTGAAGTACTTGTGTATTTTTTTGTACTTTGTGCTGTCACTCAACTACATTTTGGAAGCTGGTATTCTCCTTTTTACTCCTAATTTATACTTTTGATACGTAAATGCCTTTATTGGCGGTAAATTGCTTTCGATATTTAACAACACGTACTATTCATAAAGGTGACAATATATTTACTTTTAGTCAAATATGACTATAGATACTGTTTACAACCCTGGTCAACAGTAATGCATAAAGAAATAATAATAATAATAATAATAATAATAATAATAATAATAATAATGATAATAATAATAATAGTAATAACAACAAAACAACAACAATAATAATAACAATAATAATAATAATAATAATAATAATAATAATAGAGGAAGAAGAGGAAGAAGAAGAAGAAGGAAAAAAAATGAATGAATACTTTTTGTTTGAGTTATTTTGGTGTTAACGAAGTGAAAATAAACCGCAACAGAAAAGACATCCGAGGACACGAGTTGTTAATTGGATTTTGATGTCATCCTGTTTGGCAGGCTTGAGGATCAGCGTTTATAGAAAGCATGAATGGGGAGGGGGATGCTGGGTAGCGTAGTTCCCTCAGCAGCTAGCGGATGTGACGGCTGTGTTGTGTAGGTTGTAGCTGGGTGTCGTCTGCCGTCTGCTTTGCCGTAGTTGGATGAATCAGTCGACGTTGACAGTCCTTGGGATATGACTGTGCTTTTGTAGTAGGGAGCTAACTTTAGCTAGACGGCTAGCGGCTTGTCAGGTTTTTAGGATTACGTTAGCCGAAAGAGAGGAATTCGAGTGCCAACGCGTTCTCTGGACAAACTTGTGTTTTTCGTGAGCCTTAATATTTTTATACGATGACATTGGCGATGTTATTGTTTTCCGGTTAAGGAATCTAACTTTACTTAAGCTAGATGAATGGCTAGCTAGCGGCTCATCAACTTGTGAATATCCTAACTTAGTCACTGTGTGGGCCATAACAACCTTGCAGCTTACCATCGGCGAGGGTAAGCTAGCTGGGGAATTGCTAACCGTTATATTAGCCAGGTAGCATAACAACGTGTACTGGTAACCCGAAGGAAGTTAAACAAGAGTCAAATCTGCTAGCATACCGGGTCTAGCCGGTTGGAATTTGTAATATGAAAAAGGCACAGTCCGACACACTCGGATTTTATCCCCAAAAAGACATCGTATACAACAAACTTCTACCGTACGCGGACAGGCTAGACGATGAATCTAATGAGATTTTGGGTAAAATCAAAGGGAACCTGGCCCGAGCCGTTCAGCTCAGAGAGATATGGCCCGGTGTGCTGTTCTGGACAAGGAAACTTTCCACGTAAGTAGCGCTAATCTTTGCTGTTCTAACTGGAGGAACCAGCCGCGCACTTCGTAATGTTTTAGCATTGAGCCCTCTGAAGTAAACCAACTGTTGTGTTTGTGCAGCATTACTCTGTCTATCTTCCGTATTTAAGTAAGCTGTGGGGAAACATTGAAGGTGCACCGTTGGCTTGTTTGCTAGGCTAACACTTTGTCCCTGTTATGTGTACACACTTCTGGTCAGGAGCTCTCCCGTTAGTTAGCCTAGCCGTTTTGGTATAACCCCAGTATTGCTCAACAGCCCCGGGGTGTTTATTGTGGTGCTATTAAACGTTAGCTAACCCAGTTGTTTATGCCCAGGCACTACAAACTGCCCAGTGTATGTGATTAGGGACGGCCCGGGTTTCATAATCGGCGCAATAGAGTGTCAAATTCTCAACCTGACCCTGGCAGCGCAGCACAACAGGAGGTCATTGTCATTACTGGCACAGACATATTATATTTTGGAAGCTGCGGGTCAGGTGATGGCTCAGCAGCAGTGTCGAAATAGAAACGGGGAAATTCGAATTTTTATGGACTTTGTGGGGCTCTGCGAAGACGCTGCCTTCAAGGGATTGCCATGCTTGTGGAGAAGACAACATCTGCAGTGTTTAACTTGGTCTTTACTGTCTGTTATCTGAGACAGTTTACAGCCAGACAGATGAGACAAAGTCACACTTGTTCAGTGGAAGTTAACGAAGCCCAAACAGTTTCTATTTCTCCGTCAGGTATTTCACAATGAATCGCAAAGTATTTTTCGGTATGACCGTGGATTATTAAGAGGGCTGTTTCGTTTTGTTGTACTCGGTTGCTCGGCTGTCTTTAATCCTTTTCAGTCCCCAACGCTGGCACATTGCTCTGTCCAAGAGTGAGTCACTGCCGGCTCAGAGAGATGGAAAGTTTACTGTGGGGCTGACCCAGATTCTGCTCACTGGTGTTTTTGGCATTTTTAATAGTGATAGAGGCCCCTTTGTAGTGGTCACTTCCAAAGGCCACAAGAAAGTTTATTCAGCTTAACTTGTGTTGTTGTTAAGAAGAAGAAAAAACACTACCCTTGTTTTGAAAATTTGGGTGCCTGAATTTGTTGAAATATTTCTCTTTTATGCAACAGTGAACATAAGCACCTTACGTCTGTGTTGTGGATGCTGCTGCTGACACGGCCGCTCACCACTCTGGCATGATGAAACTGAAGCAATTATCCCTAAATCTGCACTTCTTATCTAGGTACATGAGGCTGTACGGACGGAAGTTCAGCAAAGAAGACCATGTGCTGTTCATCAAGTTGCTCTACGAGCTAGTGACGATCCCCAAGCTGGAGATCAGCATGATGCAGGGCCTTGCTCGCCTTCTTATCAACCTCCTCAAGTAAGAATGGGCCCCCGGTTATTTACTCAACAGCTGGCACACACGATAAACACTCCATTATGTCACACTTATATATCCACAGATCATTCGGAGTGTTTTTTTGTTTTGTTTTCTCCATTTAAATAAAGCATATTAATAAACTCACCACTGATGATTAATCGTGCGACCGTACGGCCTTTTTCTTCCCATAGGCGAAGGCTGTATGCTGAGCTAGGATCTGAGTGTTTATTCTGTGTGTCTGATTCATCCAACAGGAAACGGGAGCTGTTGTCAAGGGAGGACCTTGAGTTGAGTTGGAGACCGCTGTATGAGCTGCACGACAGGATCCTCTTCTCCAAGACAGAGCATCTGGGCCTGAACTGGTTCCCCAAGTATGCCTCTGTTCTTTACTGTCACCGTTAATATCATTGTTTTTTTCAAAAGGCATGCTCAATCATCGCATTTAGGAAATCGCCGTGGGCATATCCAATGAGGAGGGCACATTCACTACATTTGAATTGCACACTTTTGTTGGTTGTGTGGTACATCGGAACATCTCTGACAGAACTCCTGCAGTGTTTATATCTTTAGATATATTAAGACTTGATGAATGTAATGTATGGTAATGTTGTTATGTAATTATTGAAGAATAATTATCGAATACACGGCAAACATTTTAGCATGTGAGGGAAAATGGATTCCTTTTACTAAGACCTAATGTCATGGAAAGCCTGAATAAGACTGATTCAAATGATAAAGCCCTGTTCGAAGTGTCCAAAATATTTTTCACGTCTTCGCCATTGATGACTTTAAACATTAAAAGGAATAGCTACTATCATAATTTGTTAGACTAACTAAGGTTGTTAATTGTTTGCTTTGTTAATTTCAGGCTTTAAACAACTTGACTTTAAAGGTGCACTATGTAGTTTTGGGGTAGGACATTTGAACAGAAGAGATAAACTTTGATTGATTTTCATTCCTGAATACACTGGATAAATAGGCTGTCCCCAGAGGACACCGCAATTTCATACAGTTTGACTTTGTTTATATTTGCAGGACTCTGCGAAGAAGCCGCCTTTATAGCTTCAAACTGTATTCTGGGGACCTTATTCCCCTCTGATGATGGCTTATCATGCATGTTATTCACTTATGAGAATACATCAAATTCATAAATTTCTTATTGCCTTATTGTAGATGATACCTTTCCAAACTAACATGGTGCACCTTTAATAGATAAATGGATAGCTATGTTTACATATCTAGGGGAATAGTTCCACAAACTCATATAGTTGTTGTTAGTCTTACGTTATGGGTTTCAGTAGTTTGAATACAGTCTATATGCGTTCGATGATTGGCCCAGTTGACAGAAAACAAGGGGACCATCTCTTGTTTTAAGCCACACACCCTTCATAACTGTACTTTTCACAAGGAGCGATGTTCACCCTGACACTACAGTTTTTGGAGAGAAGTTTGAATGTCGGTTCACCCTGTGCAACACCCTTAGAAAATTCCCTGTGAGGTTTCTTAGCAAGCAGTGCGAGGTGCTCTTTTATGGTGCTATGGCAACATTGTATGTTTATCACATAAATGCCTTGCTAGCACATCACTTCATGTTACGGCTGATGGAAGCAAGCTGCTTTGGCTGATTGCCAGCTCACCTCTATCCAAACTCTACTTATGCACACAACACATGATACTCTGAAGATAAAATTGTGTAAGTTGATGCATTTAGTATGTATATCATATTTTTTGAGTGATTGGCACTTTGTCGTGTGCTGAATGTGTTCTTTATGCCTTTGTCTCCTCTCACATTCAGTTCTCCACGGCCTCGTTCATCCTCTAAACTCATAATGATAAAATTGGTTCAGAGGTGGTAAGGACAATACTTCTCTTTGTGTTTTACTTTGAAGTCATCTTTTGAGGCACTTACATGTTTTTTTTTCGTTTTTTTTTCTTCTTTTTTTAC
>CAEMYA010000046.1:4924745-4954329 GCA_903131615.1 Diplodus sargus | reverse complement strand
AACAAACAAACTAATGATTATTGTCTGTCTGTTCAGATACTTTTCAGAGTCTGCTACTCAGGAGATGCTGGACGAGTGGAGACCACTCCTCTGTCCCTTTGATGTCACCATGCAAAGAGCAATCAGCTACTTTGAGCTCTTCCTACCCACGACTCTGCCTCCAGAGCTGCACCACAAGGGGTTCAAGTAAGAAACTTCTCATCCTCTCCTACGTGTATGGTCGAGATCCAAGATAGTCGCTCCAGTCTGAGGGCAGTTGAGCGAGTCAGCCTTGAGATCCGGAAAAAGAACAGCTTGGCTGCCAAAGCAAAAAGAGATGAATGAATGAAGAGTGTGGCTGTGTCAGCCATATATACAGCATAACGGCATAGATACCCAAGGCAGACGTCACGACTGCTCACCGCACAGTGCTGGCATAATGAAATAAGTGCCTCTGAGAATATATGAGGGGGTGTATCCCATAGTGACACATAGAAAAGTGTTCTACATAAGAGAACCGAGATGCAGCTCAATTTCCGTTTTGTTTTTTAAACCAGTAAAATCAAAACACACAGATTTCTGTTACTTTTCTCTTTTTATTTTTTTTACTACTGGTTAGAAATTAATCGAACACATTTTGATATTCGTTAAGTGCCTTCATTCCTCCCACATCATGACACCATGGCGTAGAGAGGTGGTGAGTGACTTTTTAGGCCCCTTAACACAGACAGTGCATCCCTTAAATGTCACCGCCTACCTAATGCCTCAACAATGTAACACAGCGCTGACTAGATGCATCCTTTCATGGCCTGGGGAACAAAGCAAGTGATCACTCTAAGATGTTTTCCAGGATCATAACAGTGACGTCACTGTACATTTTAAATCCCAGCCCACAGGGTGAACAGCAGTCGGTTGCTGGAATGCTGGGCCAAAACTGTTTAATGCTGTGGCGTTAGCATGGACATAAAGTGTCCTAAGAAGGGTTTACATTATCTTGAATGCCTTGTAAATGTAGTTTTTCTGGAGGAGCGTATGAGTATGAACTTGAGTATTTATTTATTTTACGGGTCCATAGTTTCTTAATGATTTTCTTTGAAGTTTCCTGGAAATAACTACATGCTTTGGTGCTAACTTTAGGGGGAAATAGGACTTTTTCTAGGAGAACTGCTTCATGTCAAACTTAAAGATGCAATATGTAAGAATTGGCATCTTGCTGAATTCACAATCAAAATAAATAGGGGGCAGCATATCAACAAAACTGGTAACTGCTGTTAACTGTTCTAGTGTTAGCCATGTAGCTAGCGGTCCAGACGGGGAGCTTGGAGCACCAGAGGACTGTCTGTGTTTAAACTAGCTGTTTTTATACTGGGCAGCAAGCCGCCAATTTGGCTCTACTTTTTGCGGCTAGGTCCGCAGATTTAGACAGAAGGCAGTAAATTGGTGGTCTGTTTTGGTTCGCTAATTTGACGCATTGGAGGATACACTTTTTCCACCTCCACATTGCATTCTAAATCCAAGCCGTCGATGTGCCAGCAATTGCATGAGATGGGCAGAGGTGTCGATGACGTGCACTGTTGTGCAACCCACAGCCGGGGAGTTTTAAAACCGGAAAACAGCTGATCACAGCAGTCAGTGCATCACTTCATCTGTGGATGTCAAGATGAGCAACTGGAAAGCCGCTGAGATCTGGGAGATGCTAGCGTCTCCTCTGTCTCTGTAGCTGTGTTCATTGTCCGCTCGTTGTTGCGGCAAGCTACTAACGGTCGCTACTTTAAAATTAAAAGCCCCCCGCTAAGAACCCAGGTCTAAACTCCAATGGGGTGCTCTCATTTTGAAGACAAATTCGACCTGCTTCACTGTTCACGCCCACCTTCGTGCTTCACGTCACGTCACATGTTTACACTTACCACAGTGGTGGCTTTTTTGGAAAAGAAGGAATATTAAACCTCTCTTTAAGTTAGACAAGGCGGCACATTGCAACCTTTACCTTGCTGCAAGTGTGCCTCCTTTTCTATCAGAAAGGGGCTACTGCTACATCAGGACCGAGACCAGCTCGGGCTAGCTGGTTAGCATGCAGTGTCAATATCTCTGCAACACACTACATAGACTTTCCTAATGTCAAAACCAATGTTTCTTCTGCTTTAGTTCATTTTTAAATGTTTTTACTTAAATTCCTTGCATACTGCAATGTGCCGCCTTGTGCATACTGCACCTTTAACTGGAGACATTTCAGGTAAACAATGTAAAAAATTAATGAAAAATAGATATTACCATGAAACTTCCCTGAACTTACATTAAAAACTGTTAATTTCTATATCACACGTTGTTTTTTAGATATTCTATATTTAAAATATCCAATTTGAGGTTGCCAAATAAATATACATACATACATAATTGTAAGTAATAAATTGCAACAAGAAGTCTAGAACGGGAACAAACTGCACTCCCTTTGACAATTGTCTAATAAATGTCACGTGGATGTATTAAGTACAGTCAACTTCTGCTTTTGTAACCACTTGTTTTTTCTGCAGGCTTTGGTTCGGCGAGTTGATCAGCTTATGGGTTTCTGTGCAAAATCTTCCGAGCTGGGAAGTGGTATGTAGCTTAATTTGTTTAAAAAAATGACCTGATGTGCAGTAGTCAGTGTTTCTGTCTTCCCAGTGTAACATGTTTTCATCCATCTTTGCAGCATCTGGTCAATCTCTTTGCTCGCTTGTCAAATGACAACATTGGCTACATTGATTGGGACCCTTACATCCCTAAGGTTTGTTTTTTGTTTTTTTTTCGCTCTCCATCGCCTGCTACATGTTTTAGAACTTGTTTGTTTTGAGATTTGGGGCACACGCTGTCATGTGTGGCCTGATGTCCTTTATGATATTGCCTCATGGTGTGTATTTCATGGCCACTGCTGCGCCTCAGAGAAACACACTATCACGTTTCCTTGTTGATCTCGTTGTTAGTCACTGAAGGAAAGTGACTTGCATCATGACTGTTCTGATTCATGCTTTTTTGACATCACCAGCATGTGATACTGATAAACAAACACACACTCCTGACTTGTTTGGTCCGATTAAATATCATGGGCCTTTGATCAGTGTTACCACAAATTAGTCTACATCAAAATGATCATCAGACATGAACCATTCAACAATGATTATTTTGTTTCTCACATTTCAGATTTTCACAAGAATATTGAGGAGCTTGAATCTCCCTGTGGGTACCAGTCAGATGATGGTACCACGTTACATCACCAATGCCTATGACATCAGTCATGTGGTGCTTTGGGTGTCGTCCCTCCTGGTTAGTTCATTCTTCATATATTATGTGACTGGTGAATAACAACAGCCACAGGTATTGTCAGAAATTTGTGACCCCCAATGACCCCTACTATCCCAATTTCAGGGAGGACCCAGCAAGCAAGCGCAAGCACAGCTCAGTGGCCTTTTCAACAGTATCGCGTCGTTCTTCCACCCATCAAACCATGGCCGCTGGTTGGTGAGTCACTTCTCAAGTCTTTTGGATGATTGTGGAACTGAAAGAAACAATAAAGACTGGAAATCTTCGTTAGACCATCCATTAGAAACTCGGTGTTCTCAGCGAACAAACTATAGTTTATAGGTCAGACATATACTTTTCCGTGGTCTATAGGTGGTACAAAAGCGGCTACTAAAGAAAGGAAAGGGTCTCCTTCTTGAAGCCTCTTGAAACTTGGTTTAAATTTTCAGCATTTCTCTCCAGCATTAGATATTCATGACCAAATAAGTGTCAATCAAAGTTGAGGTTTGAAGGGTAAAAATATATTAGATCCACACTCTAAAACTCAGCTACTCTGCATCATCAGAACTCTGATTGGTGGAGAGTTTTTATGACATCATGTTTTGTACAGATGAGGCCCCTCAACAAGACAAGGAACTTTTTCTGTTTCATAACCAGTTGAAAGGTAATTGAAGTACATTTAAATACAAACAAAAAATGTTTTGGCAGAAAGCCTAATGTCCATCTAGGACCCCTTTGATAACCGTGAGACAACCTAGGCTTTCAAGAACTTCTAGATTTACCAATATTAAAGGATAAAATACCAATCAAGTCAACACACATAGATTTGGAATATGTTTTACTGTTTGCATTTTACATTTGAAACTGTGCTCTGAAACCTAAACTTGAGTGTCAGCGCATTGGTACAAGAGGCATGGACATCTTGTACAAGCGAAAGTCATGAGGCTTTGCATTCTTCCATTGAGGTTAATTGCATCACTCATCCAGCTCCTTCCAACTGTAATCCCAGCAACATATTAACCGAGCATACCGTGGCACACTGCAGCAGCAATGACAATGACAAAGGGCGTATTCAGTCGTCATCATTTTTCTAGGAAGCTTCCGGAATCTCAACGTCCGTCAGGGTTTACGTCAGTATCGAGTTCAGAATTGACAAGAGAACATGTGAGCGAGCCGGCTGCAATGCTATTAAAGGTCAGTGGGCGCCAGGCCACATGCCTTTCTGTTTTGAGGATCCCCTTCTACTGGATTTGAAGCACCGCAGGCAGCAACGTGTCCTCACACACAAACCTTTATTTTTGGCAGAGGGGGATGAGTTTGTGTGTATTCTTAGCTGTTGCTTGGATACACGTGAGAAGTTGGTCCACTTCGCCACAGTTTTTGTTACATGTAAACATTGTTTCACAATATACTTAGAGCAGACACTATGACTGAGGTCAGGTGATATCATGGGCTTTTTAGAGCCTCTGCCGTGTGCCTCACTGGAAGTGGATATAATAAATCTCACTGTAATAAAATGTGTGTTTTTTTTCCTTTCCCATAATTTAGAAATACATACAAGATAAGTAGCCAAAGCTGTGTTCACAGGATGTTTGTCCAGACTACATGGAGGCACACTGTCTGCTTATTTGTCATGCGTCCGTCTTTGTCTCCCTCTGTCCTCATGTCCAGATGAAGCTCATGAAGCTTCTCCAGCGTCTCCCGGCCAGCGTGGTGCGGCGGTTGCACCGAGAGCGCTACAAAAAGCCCACATGGCTGACACCGATACCAGACAGTCACAAGCTCACAGAGGAGGACATCACAGACTTCGTGGAGAGCATGATGCAGCCGGTGCTGCTGGCCATGTTCAGCAAGACGGGCAGTCTCGACGCTGCCCAGGCCCTGCAAAACCTTGCTCTCATGAGGCCCGAGTTGGTCATTCCCCCTGTGCTGGAGAAGTGAGTTTTATCTCAAGGATACGTTTTTAACCCAAGGTCTGCTTCTTCAGAATGTGTTGCAGTTTGTCGCTAGTTTTCCGCTTTAGATAAGAGACTGGGCCACATTTTCAAAAACATGAACACAAAGGCCTGATTGTTCTCTGTCTCTGCCATAGAACATACCCCGCTCTGGAGACTCTAACCGAGCCCCACCAGCTGACCGCCACTCTAAGCTGCATGATTGGTGTGGCACGGAGCCTAGTGTCAGGTGGGCAGCGCTTTCCTGAGGGGCCCACTCACATGCTCCCCCTGCTCATGAGGGCTCTGCCAGGCGTCGACCCGAATGACTTCAGCAAGTGCATGGTGTGTTCCAGCATTGTCAACATCCACCCTCTTAAAGATTCAGTTAAAGTTCTCCGATCTGACATAAACATCCTTCCCGTCCCTACAGATAACATTCCAGTTCATTGCTACGTTTGTGACTCTTGTGCCTTTGGTGGACTGTTCGTCTGCCCTACATGAAAGAACGGACTTGACAGAGGTGAACACTTACTCTTCCTCGCCTTGTCATAATTAAGTGCATGGTGTTAAATGATCCTTGCCTGAACCTCTTTCATATCTTTTGTATGACTTTTAGGTTGAAAGAGAGATGTGCTCAGCCTCAGCTGAATTTGAGGACTTTGTGCTTCAGTTCATGGACAGGTACGTGGAGTTCTGACAAGTCATCCATCAGCAGCAGTTGCTCTCTGTAACACGGCTGTGTTAGCAGTGACATTGCTGCAGTATTATAAGTCACACCAATCTTATCGCAAATTCATTGGCACAGACCAGATTGCCTCTGGACATACCTACAGCGAGTCATGGCAACAAAACCGCGCTGAGTGGCGGAAAATGTATACAGACATAGACATGTATACAGTGTTCAGAGATGAGCTCTGTTGGTGTAGCTTTAATGTCTGTGAACACACATGCCAAGATATTTTTTGACAAAATGATTAAAATGGAGGAAAAAATTTTTTTGCAATCTGTCCAAAAGCACCATAATTGGGTCAAGCTTCTTAACCAACAGCATTTTCTCAGTATTTGAGTGAAATAATATCTTATGAAATATATGAACTTAAGGTTTTTCTTTTACCTGCCCAGATGCTTTGCCCTGATCGACAGCAGCACTCTGGAACAAACACGAGAAGAAACAGAAACCGAGAAAATGACTCATTTGGAGAGTCTGGTAGAGCTCGGCTTGTCTTCTACCTTCAGCACCATCCTCACACAGTGCTCCTTGGACATTTTCAAGGTTAACACCTCACACCTGTGTCTCACTCCACATGTTTTTGTTCTCCCTTCTATAAATGTACATGAACACTTTTTTCAATGTGTTTTTACAGGTGGCTCTAGAAAAGGTTTTCAACTTTGCAACCACCAACATCTTCGAGACCCGGGTGTCTGGAAGAATGGTGGCCGACATGTGCAGAGCTGCTTCCAAGGTGAGTCTTTTGGACGCTCGGACTCTTCCTGCATTCAACGTCTTGTAGGGTATTAGCTTATCTTATCTTCATCCTCACTCTGCTTTGTTTTTCAGTGCCACCCTGCAGAGTCACTCAAGATGTTTGTGCCACACTGCTGTAATGCAATAAACCAGATCGCTGTCAGTAAGTGCACACCACACAGGGACATCAATATGCAGGTTTTCCAATGCACGACTCATGTTTTCTTCCACGAGTCTTTGTCCTCTCCCTGACACATTTATTTATTATTTTAAACAGATGAGGAGGTGTTGAATGAGGAGGAACTGGACAAGGAGTTGTTGTGGAATCTCCAGCTACTGTCCGAGGTGAGGTGGTACACATACGTAACCTCTACGTTTCTGTATGTACTTCTATCTCTAACGCTGTTCTTCACTACATTTCTCCCTCAGGTGACTCGAGTGGATGGCGACAAGATCCTGCCCTACCGCTCAAACCTGGTCCAGATTTTGCAGTTGACGCTTCGCCTCAAGTGTAAGCAGGGCTACACTCTAGCTTGCAACCTGCTGCACCACATCCTCCGCTCCTCAGCCCTCATCTACCCCACAGAGTACTGCAGTGTGCCAGGAGGCTTCCACCAACCAATCAGTGACTACTTACCCATCAAGGTGTGTGTATTGAACGGTTGCACATAGGGCTGTTTGATCAATTGATTTTCACATCCAGATAACCACACAAATCTCTGCTAAATACAAACAATAGGTTTCATTCTGTGTCAAGGAAGCAAAGCATCGTCTTTATGACATAAATTATGAGTGTGATTGGTGACACAACAAAATACAACTCCTATTCCAAAAAACGTAGCATGCTGTGTAAAACGTAAATAAAAAAGCAATGCTGATTTGCAAACATACAGTGTTTACCGACAGATTAACCTGTTTACCTGAAGAATGTTGAGTATTCCACAACTTTCCCAGTCTTTTGCTGCCCCTGTCCCAACTTGTTTGAAACATGTTGCTACTATCAAATTCAGAATAAGCATATATTTTAACAAAATTGAGTGATGTTGATGAGGTAACGTTAGGTATATTGTCTGTGTACTGTTTTGCATAGAGTAGATCCCAAAAAATCTGCAAATGATCAAATTTTGTTGTATTTATGTTCAACATAGTATTCAAACATTCTTAGAACCGGGGTTGTAAACAAAGAAACGTCAGATTCTCTTAAACCAGATTAGCCAGACAACTCCCGCTGGTCCTCACTGTGACCTTTGATTAATTAATTGTCTGCTCTTCTCTTCAGACTGTCAGTGAAGACCTCATGTCCCTTGATCCTATTAAGTCCCTGTTTGGTAGAGGCTTGGATAGTAGATCATTGGGCAGGATTACGGTGTCCTATACCGTAGAAGGGATGTGATTGTGGTTCCCACAGTTGCCAGCTGGTGTCTATTGAGATGTAGTTTGTGAAATTACGATTAGGAAAAAAAAAAAGAATGAGTGTCTCTCTCTAAGTGCTCTCTAAGTGCTGAGAAAGTGTATTAGTGTACTGTTGTATTAGGACCAGAGGGAAACAAGCATTGTCTTCAACAAGTCTCTATGTTGAGATAAAAGATGCTTTGGCAGATATTTGCCTCAAGGGGCTTTACAAGTTGCACAACATACAACACCTTGTATGCTCACCTTTTATTTAGATGTGGAATATCTACCCAAAACAACCACTTCAATGGGGAAAATTACAAGTAACCTCGCAACGTGCAGCTGAGGAAGGATCCCTCTCCCAGAACAGACAGACAAGCTAATAAATAAGATTTTCTCATTGTTTTATCCCACATAGGACTGGGGCCGGCCTGGGGACCTCTGGAATTTGGATATCCGATGGCATGTACCCAGTGTTGAGGAGACCTCCATGGCTTTTTATCTACTGGACCTGATCCTCCAGCCTGAGCTGAAGCGCCTCCAGAGATTTGCACAGGGAGAACAGGAAATGAGCAGGTGAGGAGGCTCTCCCATAGTCACTAGCTTTAGACGGATGTGGGCCGTTAATTGTTTGTTTTTGTTTGGCTCTCTAATGCGTGTATACTGTATATGTGATAGGTGTTGGTTTTGTGTTTTCCAGAGATGATGTCCTGCAGAGCCTGACCATTGTTCAGCACTGCCTCCTCGGAGCTGGTGGTCTGATGCCTCCACTGAAAGGAGAGCCCATCCCTGAACTGTGAGCAGCTGCGTTCACACTCTAAAATCCCCAAAAAACTGAGAAAGAGACAGTTAGTTAGAAAATATCTCCCTTATAGAAACAGTTAGCAGACGTACTCAGTCCTTGAGAGAGATCTTAGGCTAAATGCATGTTTTATTTCTACAGAATTTGTCTTCAGACATCATTTTAAGTGATTAACATGGCTTTGAACCTGCTTCATCCCCCAGGGTCCGCAGCATGGTGAATCTAGACGAGACCTTACTCTATACAGGAATGCAGTATGGTGCGTACACCACTTTTTACGAACTGTTGAATGATAAATGACTCACAATAGATGTAAATTATAGTGTTTGTTGTCGCATAATGACACTATATAATATTACTCTCTACCTGCAGATGAGTCCAGAGAGAACTACAGAGATGCCATCTGTAACGTGATGCGACAGCTGCTGCGTAAGTGTTTACTCTCCGTTTGTTGTGCAGCCTCAACACACTGTGGGTTCCTTTCCTCTTGACTGAGTTCCTCTACCTCTTCTTGCAGATTACATCTTGGAGCACTCTGAAGATGACACCAAGTCTCTTTTCTCCATCATCAAGGTGAGCAGACAGGGACACAATAGCAAGAATATTTTTTTTAAGAATAAGTCTTAATACCGTTTAGTTTGCATTGAAAAGTATTCTAATATTAGGGATTGGGCTATAGGTCAGATTTGCCCTATTGGACTGACCTTTAGCACCTCTGCATTTCCTTATATATTTGGCTCATGGATTACAAAAAATGCTGCATACCAAGCAAGCACACATACAAACTTTCTTTTGGACAGGCAAAGTGGATTAGCATATGTAAGCTATCATGTTGTGGAGACAAAGACTGTCAACCAGCATTTTTGAGTCACGTTTTTCCCCTTCAGTTGCATTCTACAAGTCTCTACATGAGCTATTTCTTATAGCGGATGTATTGATCCCATCTTCTAAGACTTATCAATATGTCTGTTGTCTGTTATACCTTTCAGATTATCAGTGACCTGTTGCACTTCAAAGGCTCTCACAAACATGAGTTCGACTCTCGCTGGAAGAGCTTCAACCTTGTGAAGAAGTCAATGGAAAACAGGGTAAGAAATCACGTGTGTTGTTGTTTTTTGGCCACATTGTTACTATTACTTTCCTTCACAAAGTGTACTTCAGGCGCTTTACTGATACTGGTATTGCATCTTTTGTTTAAAATTAACTGGCAATTCAAAGTGTATAATGCCTTTTCATATTTGCAGCTTCACGGCAGAAAGCAGCACATCAGAGCTCTTCTGATAGACAGAGTCATGCTCCAGCATGAGGTAAGTTTTCAAGACGGAGAGCATTCTTTTGATAATAATTGTATTTTGCAGTTTTTAACTTCAAATCCGTTTTGTTTTATCAGCTGCGGAAACTGACGGTGGAAGGATGTCAGTACAGGAGCATTCACCAGGAGCTGATGAGGGATCTGTTGAGGCTTTCCACCAGCACCTACAGTCAAGTGAGGAAACATTAGCTACATCTCATCAAGGATTTATTAACCTTGTGTTTTTGAAATATGTAGCCACAGATTGACCATCATGCATCTTTAATCAGAAAAACGTTTGAGATGTGCGTTTAATACACCCGAAGTAAATAAGACCCTAACAGAGGCTTTTAATTACCTCCCAGGTTCGCAGCAGAGCTCAGAATGTGTTGTTCAGTGCACTGGGAACCTACAACTTCTGCTGCAGAGATCTCATCCCCCACGTCCTTGAGTTCCTCAACCCTGACAACAGCAGTGTCACACAGCAGCAGTTCAAAGTATGTCAGAAATTGAGCTTTTTCTTTTCTTTTCTTTTTTTTTAACACTTTCAAAAAATTCACATTTTCTATTTTCTCATAAACATTCTTTGTATGTCTCCAGGGTGCCTTGTACTGCCTTCTTGGGAATCACAGTGGAGTGTGCCTGGCCAACTTGCATGACTGGGATTGCATCGCTCTGACATGGCCTGCTGTTGTACGCTCCGGCCTCAGCTCAGCCATGTCGCTGGAGAAACCCTCCATTGTGCGGCTCTTTGACGACCTCGCAGACAAAATTCATCGCCAGTATGAGACAATCGGCATTGACTTCTCTGTAAGAGCAACATCAAAACACGGTTGTGATTTCTGCCTGCCTGCAATATAGGAGAAGCTCATTAACTCAAATTCCGATAGCTCACAACAGTAGGTTTACTTTAAGGGACTGCACAGTGTATCAACAATCATAATTCTCATATAGAACATGTAAATTAATCTAGCGTATCAAGATCATTGTGCTACTAGATAAGCAGTGGTAAAGGGTCACATGGGTATTTTTGTTAAACATTAAAGTGACACTAAGTCTCCCCCCGCTTTTTTCTTTGCTTTTGAATTTGAAGGAGGAGAAGCTTGTACCATTATACCAAAATTAGCAAGTGATTTTTGGTTTCTGTAAACACAGGTGAGTGCGCAAACCATTGTTGGGAGACAAGTTGGTTGCTGTTATTATTATTTTTTTTCCTTGTCATTTTTGTAGAGTCATTTAAAGTGGGAGTGAATACCGACTATAATACACAGTCACATTCTAAACAAAAGCCAGATGTTAGTGGGTCTTTTGTCCGGTGTGAAAGGGGTATTATTGAAGGTACCAGAAAGGCATTGACCATACAGACCCTCGCTATTGGTCTGGTACAGATAAAAGCTGATCCTTGAAAACAATATTTTTCACTCTCTGACTTTCTGCTTTCGGCCCGATCATGCACCCACACATAGCTAACATGACAGAAAGCCAAAAAATGATCAGTCTCCCGCTTGGTGTTTGAGTTCAGTCTACCAAAGTTTTATCCACAACTCCCTCTGAATAAGGCTTGTTCAACTTTTATTCCCTTCCTTGTTCGGGGCAAATTATTTCTGATAATGTATGCTGTATCTTCTTCGTCCCTTAAGATTCCTGCTGACTGCTGCGCCGTGGCCAAACAACTGATGATTACGTCAAGTCCTATGCCTGAGGATCCTGTTCCTTCAGAGGAAGAGTTAGCGGAGGGCCTGAAGAGGCAGGAGGTTAAGAATGCTGAGTCTGTTGCGTAAGTCTACACGAGCGACAAGACAAACGAACCATCACACTTGGAGCCTCCATTTCACATAATGGTCTTTTGTCCTCAAAGAATTAAATAGAATATTGACAGAAAAACCTGTATGTTAATATGCTGTGCTTACTCGGTATACAACCATAATATTGCTCTATGTATTTTGTAGGAAGTACAAACAGCTCATTGGTGATCTGCTGGACTGCATCAACAATAGGAACATGTAAGTTATATTAATCACATTTATACATCTAAATTAAATCCTGTGTAGATGTGTTTATTACTATTGATAACACCCTCTTTGTTTAATGTTCCAGGCCTTGGAAGTATGAGCACATTGCGATCGGCTTCCTGTCATTGCTGCTGAGGGACGACCACCAACTCCCACCGCCTGCCGTTACGTTCTTTGTCAAAAGCCTCAACCATGACTCCCTCTACGTCCGCAAGGTCTGCCATACGCACATGATGACACCTGTACTATGAATATGAATGCATTCCACTCTTTCCTGTGGACGTTTAGCTTGAAATGCCTAATTTTCTCCATTAGGTGGCGATATCCGCTTTGGCAGGGATAATGAAACAAATAAAGAGGCCGCACAAGAAAGTCACCGTCAGCCCGTCGGAGCTTTGTAAGCATCAAACGATTTGCGTGTGTGAACATCGGTTTTTGCATCTCATTTTCATTCTTATCGTATTTTTCTAAATCCGCTCTTATCTGTGGTAGGCGGAGGGAAGCAGCTGAGTAATATGGTGGCAGGGGACCGCACTGACAACAAGTGGCTCCAGTATAACAGCAGCAGCCTGCCGCGCACACAGCAGGACTGGGATGGCTGTATGTTTGTGGAGAAGACTCACTGGGGATACTACTGCTGGCCGAGGTTCTCATTTAAGCATTACTTTACTGTTTTTATTTGGTTTGCTGGACTGTTGCTTGCTGTTATTTATCAGTTTTTATTTTTTTTATATTTGTTCAACAATATCTTGTTTTTATTCACCATCACCTCATTATTGTTCTCTAGCAAACTGTCGATTTATGCGCCGCTGGAGGAGCAGCCCAAACAGAACCTCACCAGAGACGAAATGACAGAGGTATGTGCACAATCACACACAGCCTCCGGAAAAAAATACAGCACATTTTGTAGTGTAGAGTAATCCTGACTGTATCTGTTGAAATTCATTTTCATACCCTTCCCAACAGCGGGAGCAGATCATCTTCGACCACTTCACAGACCCAGTGTTCATCAACCAGTTCATCGAGTTCCTCTCTCTCGAGGACCGCAAAGGGAAGGACAAGTTCAGCCCTCGCAGGTTCTGTTTGTTCAAGGTGAGATTCCTGGAGAGTAGACGGAAAACTAGACTAAAGTCAGCTAACACAGACATTAATTTGTCCCCTTTCTCGTGCTCTGCCAGGGTTTGTTCCGCAATTTCAGCGATGCCTTCCTTCCTCTGCTGAAGCCGCACATGGAGCGCCTGGTGGCCGACTCCCATGAGAGCAAGCAGCGTTGTGTCGCAGAGATCATCTCTGGACTGATAAGAGGCTGCAAGCACTGGAGCTACTCAAAGGTATGGAATTAAAAAAAACTGACACCTAGCTGTTTCATGTTCTTGGAACTCACGGAGAAGTCATTTGATTTTATGTAAAAGTACCTTTTGAAGGTGCCTTTCAGACCTTACAACTTGTGTTTGTTTTTACAGGTCGACAACCTTTGGGAGCTGCTGTGTCCGCTGCTCCGCACTGCCCTGTCCAACATTACAATAGAAACATATGCAGACTGGGGCACCTGCATTGCCACAGCTTGTGTAAGCTTTTGCCCATTTTTATCCACCATGTGTTTGTGAAGACTGTGAAGTTAAAATGTTCAGAAATTGTGTCAGTCAATATAATAAGAACATAAAACATGATATCACAATACTTGTCTATCAGTATTTTCTTTTTCACACGACTCTGTTGCGTCTGTCTCTTAACAGGAGAGCAGGGACCCACGCAAGCTCCACTGGCTGTTTGAGATGCTAATGGAGTCTCCAGTCAATGGGGAGGGGGGCTCCTTTGTCGACGCCTGGTGAGTAGAAAGTCTTGCTGCCTGTTGCAGATGTTCGTCCGACAGACAGACTGTGACAATGGTGCTTCTTTTTTTCTTTCGCAGTCGTCTCTATGTGCTGCAGGGAGGCCTCGCTCAGCAGGAGTGGCGTGTCCCAGAGCTCCTCCACAGGTTGCTGCAATATCTGGAGCCCAAACTCACGCAGGTCTACAAGAACGTTCGGGAACGAATCGGCAGGTGAGGTCCCTTTTTACACTCCTAGTGGATGTGCTAGTTATTCACTCTTAGTATTTTTTGTGACTAATTCTATGCCCTCTGATCGGGTGTCCTTCCAGCGTGCTCACGTACATCTTCATGATCGACGTCAACCTGCCCTACACCCAGCCGACCACCTCCCCGCGCATCTCGGACTTCACAGAGCGGATTCTGGTGCAGCTGAAGCCTCTGACCGAGGGCGACGAGGAGATCCAGAACCACGTGATTGAGGAGAACGAGGTGGGAGAGCAGGATGAGAGGACGCAAGCCATCAAGCTACTCAAAACAGGTAGGTCGAGGATCTGTCACTTGAACACAGTGGAGTTAATTTAACCCTCAGAATTAAAGCAGAGGACCATTGTTTGCACATAAGAATGCCCGTCTTTGTCCGTCTGCAGTGCTGAAGTGGCTGATTGCAAGTGCTGGTCGCTCCTTCTCCACTGCTGTCTCGGAGCAGCTACGGTTGCTCCCCCTGCTCTTCAAGGTGAAACACTTGTTCATTCACAGCTTTGATCCACTAGTTTTATCACTATTAACTTTAAAAAAAAATGTATCTAAAGGGACGTCAAATCATTTCCCGTTAACCTACATCGTCCTCTGTTCCAGATTGCTCCCGTTGAGAACGACGACAGCTACGATGAGCTGAAGAGGGATGCAAAGACCTGCCTGTCGCTGATGTCTCAGGGACTCCTCTACTCGGAGCAGATCCCCATGGTCCTCAGGGTCCTTCAGGAGGTGAGTTACTAGATTTTTTCACCTGCATCACTTGGCTTTTAACATTCTGTCCCTCTTTATAACCCAAAAGATTATAAGCAGAAACACAGGATAGTTTGAAATGAATGACAACTAAGGGAGATTTTCTGGAGCCTGCCCTTCTGAACATGAATTTTTATACAAATCTGTCACATAATTGATTGTTAAAGATAACTGACAGTATTCTGGAGGACTCTCTGGGGATTTCCTGATGCGCAACTGGTTGTATTACTATAACGCATTCAATTTTATGTGAAAAAATACAGAGAAACTACCAATCGCAATGAGACAATTGAGCAATGACGAGGAATGATTTCAGAGCTGTGGAGTGGTGTGACACACATGCAGACATCAGCGACTTGGTCTTGTTTGTGCTCACACCTTTACTGAGCCACCAGAGGGGAATTTTGGGTGTAGTAAGGACAAAATAAGTACTGATAAACGAGCAGTTAGTCAGACACAAAAAAGCAAAATGACATGTTGTAAACAAATGTACAGGCATTAGCAGTATAGTTATACCCACCAATAGTAATAGTTCTAGTATAATCAGATGAATGATTTCAATGGTTCAGTGGTAGCTAAAGTACTGTATAGCTGAGGTTAGCCTCTTCTTTGGGCTTGCCAACATGAGGTCGACCTCCTTGTCTGAGCTCTAAAGTAATATTTCCCAAGCGCTTTTGGGTTTTGGCAGTGTTTTTCATTGCGGGCTGCAACCTTTTTTTCAAACAAAGCTTGTCTCCTCTTAAAAAACAGCTACATTCCGAGAAGAAAGAACACAAAATACTGAATGTCTTCCTTTGTTTTCCTTTGTTTGACACTTACTGTGTCGTGTTAGATGTGATGTCACACGACTTGCGTGGTTGATGTGGCAACTTAGTAGGTGTGGTAATCGCACCTACTAAGTAAGTGATGGTCTGCAGTGGAAATACAAAACAGACCTAGAGTTTTATCCATTCTACTATGTAACAAACTGAGCTGAAGTGGACTGCCTGGTGGAAAGGGAGCTTCATTTGATAATTTAGCTGTTGAAAATCACGATATTATACATATAAGATCTCGGCTGTTGAACAAACGTGGCTAAAAAATGTGTTTGTTTCATTAGATTCATGAAAAACTATAGGAGCATTTTGAGAGTTTTTCAGATGGAGATGCTCTGACAACAGCTTTATAGATATATGGCAGCCTCTGGTAGACCACTTGCCCAGGGATTCAAGTGACGTCCTCTAAAAAAGAGCACATTCAGTTAGAATGTTACTTGTTTTGTAGTTTTGTTCATTGCCCTCTCTGTTTTGTTTCTCACTCATTTTTTTGTTTATACCCATTAGCTCAGGCCAGCGATCTGCACTGAAAAGACATATTCATTATCATGATGCAAAATGATGAAAATAAACATCTGATTCTGAAAAACAAAACTCTGAATGGTGTACTTGTGCAGGACATGGTCTGTTCCTCTTGTGGAACAAATGCTCAGAGCGTGTTATTGATGCTGGGATGGGTTTGTTGTTGTGTGTTGCAGATCGCTGGCAGCAGCTCCTGGCACGCTCGCTACACGGTGCTCACATACCTCCAGATAATGGTCTTTTACAACCTCTTCACCTTCATGAGTGACCAGAAAGCAGTGAACGACGTGCGGGCGCTGGTTATACGACTGCTGGAGGACGAGCAGCTGGAGGTAAAAAGCGCTCAAATCATTCAGAATGGAAAGCTGAAACATGTCGTCAGCCTTTCATAAGTGTTGCTGGAAGACGGCTGGAAGATGAACACACACATATGGCAGCATGATTATATAATAATCACCAAGCTATTGGCCAATACATGCTTGTTTATGCTAGCAGGCACTCTCGCTGTCTTTCAGCTCCACTGTAGTGATTCAGCACTCTCCTTCCAGCTCTCCACTCTAGCCCCCCCTCCCCTTTCCGGTCCTCTAGCTGTTGCTATGGAAACCACAGGCTGCAGTAATCTGTTGCTATGGAGATAACGTCCAGATTGAAGGAGGATGAGAGGGATGGAGTAGAAACAAAGGAGAAGTGGGGGATGGATGGAAGTAGCCATTTTTATTTGGCCTCTTAAACTAACCTAAGTTTCATTATAGGCCTCGACTATCTGACACTTTGATTACTCCCTCCTCTGCGGAGTCACCTTTATTAGACAAATACATAAACCGAATCGATTGGTGCCAAGAGCCATTTTATGCAATGACCTCTTTCTTTTATAACCTGTGTCACACAGGACACCAAGCTTGACACACGAGGAAGCTACCTTCTTGTTTGGAGAAAATCTTGAGGGCTAATGCCAATTTTCCGTAGCTGCCTTTTCTACTCAAAGATCTGCATAATACATGTTTTTGCTGAGAATAAAGACGTAAAAAGTGCAACAGACCATTAAAGCACACATTATAGAGAAGCACACCCTGACATAAACGCACACCCAACATTGGCAGATGCAGTCTACATGATTGATTAGGTATTTTCACATTCAGGTATGAAAATAAGACTAAATTAACCAAAAAAAATAAAGTAATCTATAATCAGCCTTTTTGAATAAAATAAACATGCTAGATGTATTTTAGCACCACATTGCCAAGAAGGGCACCTCAACGTAGGACATCGCTTTGATCACTGGTTCTTGATCCATTTACTGAAGTTAGACCTTTATCACGTGTTTTATTCATGAGGATCTAAGTTAGCGACTTAATCAAGCAAATACCACTAAGACTGTAACTATTGCTTTGCCCACTTAGCTAATGCTTCTGAAGCCTTGAAAGTGCTGCCTGTACGTTAGTTATTGTACTTTGTTACTGATGCTAGTTCCACAGAGCACCAGCAGTGACCTGCCCAGGATACTCGTGGGTACTGCACCGTAGTGACTACACGCCTTTTGAACTTGACATCTCATTTTCTGCCTGTGTTTTCTAGGTAAGAGAAATGGCTGCCACAACACTCAGTGGCTTCCTTCAGTGCAATTTCCTGTCCATGGACGCCCCCATGCAGGCACATTTCGAGGCTCTCTGCAAGACTTGCTTGCCTAAGAAGAGGAAGAGGGAGCTGGGCTCCACAGTGGACACTATACCCTCTGCTGGTAAGGAGTTAACTGTTCGAGAATATATGATGACACACGAAGTACACCATTCCTTGTCATTTTAACGGAATCTCTCCCTGTGTTTTTACAGACCTGGTGCGGCGCCATGCTGGTGTTCTCGGGCTGAGCGCTTGTATTCTCTCCAGCCCGTATGATGTGCCCACCTGGATGCCCCAGCTGTTGATGGACCTGAGTGCTCACCTCAATGACACACAACCCATTGAAGTACGTGTAGTCCCCTTATGTGAACAATTTTTTGTTTAAATCGACCAACTTCCCAACAACAACATCTGTGCAGAGTGCGGTCATAATTCGCGTTTGTTTCCAGATGACTGTAAAGAAAACGCTGTCAAACTTCCGACGGACTCACCACGACAACTGGCAGCAGCACAAGCAGCAGTTCACGGACGACCAGCTGCTGGTCCTGACCGACTTACTGGTCTCCCCCTGCTACTATGCCTGAAACCCCGGTAAAGCATTTTGACTTTCACACATCATGAACATAAACATCACTGAATGTGTTCACACGTTGCTGAATAAACTGAAGGGATAATTTCATGCAGGAAAGTGAGAACTCATGGTTATGTTTGTTTCCCTTGTATCAGTCTGGGAAAACCCCAGATTTACAGATACCAGCGCGCACTGGGGAGGACGATCCAGTTCCCATTGACTTATGAAAGAAACGGCGTCACCCTGCAAGAAGAGTGCCACACAAAGTAATGAAGCTGTGGCACACAGAAGGATTGAAAAGTTGTGTATTTATGTATTTAGCTCATTTACATTTCTACTATACTTAATATTTAAGGATCAATCATAGCAGGGATGAATGACCTGCAGTTTGTAACATTTCTGTACAGATTTATTTTTTTTTCCCCCTCCCTCTCCTTTTTTTGGTTTGTTTGTGTGCATGTGCACGGGTGTATGTGTGTGTGCGCGCGAGTGATTATGGGATGCTTGAAGACATCTGCCAGTGTCCCACACATTTCTCAGGATTTCTATCCCAAGTATCAACTCTGAGCCAACACTTTGTTTCCGGTGCAGGACACACTCACAGAGAACTGACTGACTGACTGAACTGTCTCTTTAGATTTAACTGACACCTGCAACACACAATGTTTGTGTGACATTTTTGCTCTAAATATGATTATATGCATCATGTATGTGTATGTCATGGTATAGCAAATATGCACAAACATATTTATTTATTTATTTGACTTTTTTTTTCTTTTTTTTTTTTGAAGTGCTACGTTTTTAAGTTTTTCATAGAAGGTATTCTGAAATAAAGTAGATGGCTGAGCTTTTAGCGCTGGAGCCCGGTTCCCATCTACTCCTGCAGAGGAAGGGAGAGGGCAAGCTCCCCTCGCTGCTGTGCTGTGTGACGCGTTTGCTGTGAGGACATGAGCACAGTTGGATCATTGACCATTTCATGTGTATCGGTGCAAGAAAATAACCAAACCGCCTGTCAGTAATAATTGTGACTTGTTCCCTCTTATCCTCGGTTACAGTTAACCTTTTTTTTCTAAAAGCCCAATGAGATAAAATGGAATTACTTTGGTTCGTGTATGTTTTTCCCCTGATGACTTGAAATTAGTCTAAAGCATTGAAGCATTTAGTACCTCACTTATGTATAGTGTAGTGCCAAAACTGCAGTGATTTTTTTTTTTTTTTTAGATGTACTGTTTGCTTATTGAATGAGATGACAATAAATTGTTTGTAACAAAACCTGCAGTTGATTGACTTTCTTTGAATTAAGTTGTCTCACAACATTTATAATATGTATCATCTTTAAAATGAATTATATTTTATATGTTATTATTTTTACCTCTGCCAAGGAGGTCATGTTGGTTGGTTTGTTGGTTTGTCAACAGGAATACACAAAAACTACTGAACAATTTTCCACTGAAGTTGGATGGAGAATGGGTCTCGGCTCAGAATAGACCCCCTTTACCTTTTGGGGCAGATCCGAATAAAGGGACAGATCCAGGAACTTCTTTCTCACTTTCTTTACAACTGTTTCAGCTGACTTGCTGTTCATTTTGCAGTTAGGAATCCCCTCCCTCCTCTCTCCTTCCCCACATGTACATGCAGCGGTAATTATCAGGACTGCCTGTTTATGGAGACCTCTGTCCTGATTGGATAAAGTGGGCAGGGATACCAGAAAATGCATTTCCTTTTTTACTGCATGAGTGGGGAAAAAATAGAGACAAACACTCTATAATCAATTCAAATCCATTTTATTTATATCAAATAAAATCACAATATTTACAAAACTGTACTGTGAATGACATCCTCTGTCCTCAGACCCTCGATTCAAGTGAGGAAAACTTGCAATATTGGGGAAAGACGAAGGAAAAAAAGATGAAGAAACCTCAGGAAGAGCCACAGAGGAGGGATCACTCTCCCAGTACAGACAGATATGCAGTAGATGCCACTTTTACAGAGCAGAACAACAAAATCACAATTTACAAAGTGCTTTGACAGACTATCTGACACAAATTACACAATATGTGTAAAGTGTGTGGATCCAGGAGGACGACTAAGCGGGTATCGCCAAGCAATGCCCGGGGCCACAGGACCTCCTCTTCACCAAGATGACAGGAATACAGATATAACGTTGATTACTGTTGGAATATGGAGCTATTTAACTTGTATTTTAATTGAAAAAAAAAAATATATATCACCTTTAGCAGCTTTAAAATAGCATGATGAGCAGAAGTTAGGCAGAAACCAGTTGGAAGATTCTTTGAAATGTATTAACTATTTGTTGGAAAAATAGATGATCACTTCTTAATAATATCTGGGGTCATTATTGTGATAATGCTAGGGGGTAATTTCAAAGACATTTCAAGTTGCTCAGTAAAAACCACCTAGTCCAACCTGATTCATTTATTTTCATTACAATTAATTCATTTCAGTAAGTCACACTTGTGTAACCGTGCTGTGATTGTGACCCGGCCTCCCGTGGCACCTTTAATTGCTCCTCTAAATATTCACGGGGCTCTCGTGACATTCTGCTGTAAAGGGGAAAACTGTACGAAAAGAGAAACACGTCATTTCTCCACCGAGTGTGAGTGAGGAGGAGAGGCGAGGTGAGCGGAGACGGACGGACCTCTTGGATGCAGTGGCTACGCTCGTGCCCAGATACGTAGGCAGTGACTTCATACTCATTTTTTCTCAGCGCACGTCCAGCGGCCGCCGCTCGCTCCTGTACGAGGATGGATACATCGCCGAGGAAAAAACCGACGTGCCGTCATGTGTTCGCGGTAAAAGCTTAACACTCGACATGAGAGGGGACGTGTTCCGTGTCCGTGTTTGCTCTCGCCCTGCCGTGGTTCGGATGGTTTGACGGTAAAATACGTTTTTTTTTTGTTTGTTTGTTTTGTTTTTTTGTTTTCTCCCCGCCGCGGTGCGTTCACTTACCGTCTTTTTTTCTTTTCGCTTTAAAAATGAAGACGGGCTGCATCAAGTGATGAAGATGATGGTCGCACGGTCGACGACAGACGGTAGGTGACGTTTTTGTCATCTCGAGCTTTCAAATCTGGGTATATTTGATCAACAATGATGTACATAATTTCCTTTGGATATCAGCAGACTGTGTGTGTGTGTGTGTGTGTGTGTGTGTTGGGAGGGAGGGGGTAAGGTATAATTGGCCAAATGCAGTGGTGCATAGCTATAGCCTCCTGTAGGTTGTGTCTAGCATGTAGTGCATCACAGCTTCTTATTATTATGCGCCTGTTTACACTCTATGGTCATTTAGCCATGCCTTGTTCCCTTCGATCAGCTGTGAGTGTATTCAAATGTGCTCTGCTCAGTGTAACGGCTAATACACGACTGTATCCTTTGTAGCACTCTACCAAGGTGGCAGCAATGGCGGAGGCAACGGATACTGTGATCACCGCGCACTCCTTCGTAGAGGGATCGAAGACTTTGGCATCCGCATAAATTGTTAAAAGTACGATGAACGCCACCGTTGCGCCGTCGGACCTGGTGGACGTGCCAAGACAGCAGAACCTCAATGGCACCCTGGGCACGCCGGCCCTGTCAGGCTGGGCCGTGATCCACACCGCTACCTTGACCTTTTGCTCCCTCCTCCTCATCTTCATCTTCTGCCTGGGCTCCTACGGCAACCTGGTGGTGTTCCTGTCCTTTTTCGACCCGGTGTTTCGCAAGTTCCGCACCAACTTCGACTTCATGATCCTCAACCTCTCCTTCTGCGACTTGTTCATCTGCTGCGTGACTGCCCCCATGTTCGCGCTGGTGCTCTTCCTGGACGCAGGTGGAGGGGACGGGGTGTCGAAGAGCTTCTGCTTCGCCTTCCACCTGACCAGCTCGGGCTTCATCATCATGTCCCTCGAGACGGTTGCCGTCATAGCCCTGCACAGACTGCGCATGGTTTTGGGGCAGCAGCCCAACCGCACCGCCTCGTTCCCCTGCACGCTGGCCCTCACCGCACTGCTGTGGACGTCCAGCTTCACCATGGCCGCCCTGCTCACGATGCGGGCGTACCCGCGTCGAGACGGACCCTGCTTGCCTCACTTTGGCCTCGGGAGCGGGGAGGCCAGGGTCGTGCTCTACGTCTACCTGGCGGACTTTGCCTTTTGCGTCGCCGTCGTGTCCGTGTCCTACCTGATGATCGCTCAGACGCTGAGAAAGAACGCCCAGGTGAGAAAGTGTCCCGTCATCACCGTAGACGCCACGTGCCCTCCGCCCCCACCGCCTCTCATCGCAGCGGGCTTCGAGAGCATGCAGTGTGCCGTTCAAGGCCCCTCTCTGTATCGCAACCAGACATATAACAAGCTGCAGAATGTTCAGACACACTCGTACGCCAACAAGACCAGCCAGCCTCTTGTTCCTGGCGCTGCCCAAGGAGCCACCTGCTGTCAGCTGGTGTCTACAGTCAACTTGGCCACCGCCAAAGACTCCAAGGCGGTTGTCACCTGCGTAGTCATAGTGTTCTCTGTGCTGCTCTGCTGCTTGCCGATGGGAGTGTCGCTGGCACAGGACGTTTTGTCGCCGGAAAGCAGCTTTGCACATTACCAGTTTGAACTATGCGGCTTCGTGCTCATTTTCCTCAAGTCGGGCATCAACCCCTTTGTGTACTCGCGCAATAGCGCGGGCCTCCGCCGCCGCGTGCTGTGCTGCGTCCAGTGGGCGGCGCTGGGCTTTCTCTGCTGCAAGCAAAAGACTCGCCTGCACGCGATGGGGAAGGGCAGCCTGGAAGTCAATCGCAATAAATCCTCCCACCACGAGACCAACTCGGCCTACGTCCTGTCGCCGAAGCCGCAGAGGAGGCTGGTGGACCAGGCTTGCGGGCCCAGCCACTCCAGGGACTGTGCGGGCAGCCCAAAGGCGACAGGGGCGCGCAAGCCTCGCCCGCCGAGCACCTCCACACCCATCAACACGCGCATCGAGCCCTACTACAGCATATACAACAGCAGTCCCTCCGCGGGGCCCAGCTCCCCCACCAGCCTGCAGCCTGTCAGCTCTCAGACGTTTGCTTTCGCCAAGTCTTATGTAGCCATGCACTACCACACTCACCAGGACGCACTGCAGGACTTTGAAAGCACCTCAGTGCACCAGATTCCCATTCCCTCGGTCTGATCGGAGAGCTGCTCCGCAGCGAGGTTTGGACGGTCTCGCCGCGGCTTTAGATCAAATGTGAATCGAAAGGGGAAGACGGAAAACAGCCCATTTTTATGTATTTGGATTCTGTATTAAC
This sequence comes from Diplodus sargus, assembly GCA_903131615.1. Lineage (NCBI taxonomy): Eukaryota > Metazoa > Chordata > Actinopteri > Spariformes > Sparidae > Diplodus > Diplodus sargus. Next base: position 4,930,563 of record CAEMYA010000046.1, on the reverse strand, counting down.
GTTTGTTTTCTTCTACAGTGGAAATTACATGTTATATTGAGTGGATAAATTAAAGAATCTGAATTATAAGCCTTGCCATGGAAGCTCAAACCAAGCAATAGAATTGCAACGAAAGCGTCTGTTTAGGAAAAAAAAAAAAAAGATGATTTACTGTTATTGACTTACCTTTTACAGATGCTGCATTTACACATAAATCTGCCCCTGTGTTGCGCACACGCATGTGCCATTATAACCCAAGACTCTGTAGGTCTTCATCGCAGCCAAAGACTGCAGTCTCTGGTTTCACCGCCGCTGTCCTCTCTGGTGGACGTCGCTGAGCACCGACACCAGCCGCTGTGAAACCCCTGCACAGGCCCACACATGGCTGCCGACGGCATGTGGTTGCACTTTGATGGACTCCCGCTTCTTGAGAATAAAAAGTATATTTGTGAACCTCATACACTTTTCAACACAATAAATGTTTGGCAAGTGCAGCGGACGTGTGCTTTTACTTCTTGAACAACGTAAAGGATGTTGATAGATGAGTCGATGGGAGCAGAGGTTTTCAGAGTGAATGGAGGTGAAAAATATCACACTATTTTTTTACGTGAGTTACTTAAAGATTGCATAGAATAGCCTAAATGTGGATGATTTGGCTGAAGATATTTCGCTGGTGTAGAATTTGGGGGGAATTTGAATGTTTGCTCACTCTCTAACAGTCAGATATGCCCTTTTTTTAATGTTTTCGATATAGTCTGAAGGTACGACCAGTAGCAGTATTAGGCTATCTTGGCTCAAATGCTGAGTGTCAGTTGGATCAGATAACACAATCATGATCCCACGGGTATCCAGGAATAGGCAAAACTAAGCAAGTGAGCTAAGTGGCGGAGGGAGGAGGTGCTTTTTCAATGTTTTGTGTGAGGGGAGGCCCGCCGTCTCAGATTCTGAACACCCCTGGGTCAGACCAAATGAATCAGCCAATTTGGCGATTGATTGATCTTTTATTCTGAAAAATGTCAGGCTTTTGCCAGTCCCAGCTTTTCAAATGTGAGCGTTTGACCCTTTTATTTGCCATAGTTGATAGTAAAATTCACAGGTACAGGTTTTACTGTTGGTCAGATGAAACAAAACTTTTTCAGATCGTTCATCTGTGACAGCTCCCAAAACATTTGACTGAGAAAAAAATTGGAAAATAAGTGTGAGTTGCGTAGTTTATTACTTTTTTTTCTTGTTCAGGGCTCATTTCCCCAACACTGGAATGTGAAAACCTGCTTGTGAGGTCTTGGACATATAAAGTGCTGATACCTCAGGCATTTATGTCTCAGAAACGTACGCATTATTTTCTTTTACTATATTTATAAACTGTATACTTCGAATCTTTCATCAGATAGCATTTCAATATACTTTATCCACATGCTTAGATTTTAAGCATGACCTGGTATTCATTACGTTATACAGTTAAAGGGAAACTCCACCAATTTTCGACATTGTAGTGTGTTTACAGCTCATGAGTACTGCTGCATATGTGGAAAAAAAGGAGTATATAACCTTTTGTGGCTCTAGAGGAAGCTGCATGTAATCTGATAAATTGCCTCCAGTGATGTCACTCAGTGGCTAAGTTGCATTGTGGGTAATGTAGGCACCATATTTCAAAAAGCAGTCCACTGATCTGCTACAGGCTCCCATAACACTGTTAAGACCAATTCTGCACAAAATGATCAAATTTGTTGAGAGTTGAACCAGATCTGCTTTTATAAAATGCACACATTCTTCTGTCTTCTCAAACATTGGTGCCTATATTACCCACATTAAATTCTGATCATTCTGTTACCGGTCCAGTTGTTTTCTTTTGGATGAAAGAAAAAATGGTGGAAAAGATTATAAAATACACACGCACCATTAGCACCCTCTGGTGCCCTTAAATTTACCTTGGTACACTAGATCTTCAATGGAGGATCAACATATTTTATGTTCTTCCCAGGATGGCATTAACACTATATATTTCATCAAAATGAATTAAAAGAAAAATGCAACCTCTGAAATGACCTAGAATAATTAAGCAGAGACATATGTGGCCATATCTTTATATCTCAGTCAAGTCAAATGTTGTTTTCCTTTGTGGTAACGCAACACAATACATGAGCTGCTCATGTTTTAGCTTTATTCTTTGTCGCAAATGCATCCGTTTCATCCCCGTCATACAGCAGTGATCAGGATCCCAGTGTGCATCTTCGTACAACCACAGAATACCTCTTCTAGGAACCCACAGACATCCTGTACATCTTACACAAACTTAGAAAGAAATGTTTTTAATCAACCGCTCACTTTTGTTTCTATTCCACAGCAGCCTCTAATGCATAAGTTACACTCAGTCATCCTGTAAATTAACACAACGCACATTCTCGCTGCTGCAAGACATTTTCACACTCGCTTTTCCACCGATCGACAAGTGCTGCGGTCAAGCAGGTCATCACACACACACACACACACACACACACACACACACACACACACACACACACACACACACACACACACACACACACACACACACACACACACACCTTAAAGACAATAAAACTTCACTGAATATCCCCTGATAATTTCAAATCCCCTGATTCATTACTCTTTTGCTCGCAATTTATCAACACAAAATGACGCATAGATATGATGCACTGGCAATAAATCCACTGCCGTGTGGAGTGAGGCGTCAGCCCCATTTAACTGTTTTCACAAAGTCTGAGCTCGCCTGCAGGCTGTGATGTGGCATCGGATGGATCAGGGCCGAGGCCGTGGATCCTCGGCTGCATGTAGTCCAGCCTCAGGATCAGGTTTGACCTTTCTCTTGGCTTTTAGCGCAGTGTCATGGGCATCTCTCTTCCTCCACAGCACAGACTTCTTTTTTCATGACAAGTTTCCTCTTTCTTTAAGTGCAGCCTCTCTCCGTCTGTTCTCTCCTTGTCCTTCATGCGCCGTTGCCGTCATAAGATCTTTGTCAGTTTAACTGGAGATCGACAAAAGTCCATGTTCATCAGCGGTGTCAAGAATCCTGCATATGACCGGAGACTCAACCTAACAAGGTAAAAAAGACAAGAAAAAAAGTCAAAACATCTCAAATGTGGTGACAAATCATCTAGGTTGACCTTTTGTGTGCACTCAGCCACTGTAGTTGGAGAAACTTTCTCCCCTCAGGCGACACAACTCATCAAAATATTATCGAAAAACGCAATATGGCAAAGCGCAATATCTAAATTGCAAGAAGCTGCAATTTTCTGTTAAAAGTGTGACAAAACAGCATTGTAATGACTGTTGTGCTGCAGAGATGCTTGGAGCTACATCGGAAAGTATGGTAAGTAAGTTCTTTATATAGTTTTTAGAGGACTTAAAGTTGCGATCTGTGTTTTGTGAATGAAACGAGTTCTTCTTTTCCTCCCCATGGAAATTGTCTGTCTTGTATCTCACACGTCTGTTTCCTACTGACCTACATCATGATAACTTTGATAGCATGATGAGTGCTCTTGTTTCTTTATCATTCCCGAATAAATGACGCACATTCACAGACAGACGTCTTGAGTCAAGTGATGCAGGCAAAGCACAGGTGGAACTAATCAACACTAACGATGGCTCGGTCGCAGCAATTTTCAGCTTATTAGTCGAGCATTGCAACAATTAATAATGCTATTAGTTTCTCTTTTGAATTAAAAATAAAGTGGTGACAGTTTGGATAAGCACTGTCCTTTTATTCAGTTCTCAAGTTAATTCAAAGTACAGGTTAGCACTCTAGCTGAGGCTCAGTGAACTTACCCCGAGGACGTACTGACAAGTCTGAGGCTCCAGCATGTAGACAGTGACAGCATGGGGAGACTCGGACTCCTTACACCTGACAGAAAGGAGAGAAGTGAGAGGAGTGAATCGACTGGGGAAACACCGAGGGTATTGTCTTATTCGTGTGTCGGCTCAGGGCGCCGAGCCAGCGCTGTGGTTCCCCTCTGCCCCCGACATGAATGTTCACTCACTTGAGCTTGACAATGACCTGCCTGGGCTTCCCGGTCAAATCACACACGTCCCCGTGGCCGTAAAAGTGGGAAACCAACCTGTCGAGGAAGAAAATGGAAAAATCAAATCTGGGTTTAATGTACAGTGTGGTTGGGGTTCAAAAATATAAATGGCCTACTTGACTTTCTGTACTCCATCGTCTCTGAGCTGGTAGGACCGGGCCACGTTCTTCTTTGCCCAGTCGATGTGCTCCTCAGCGTTCCAGCTCCCGACCACCACAATGTTCTTCCCTTGTTCTTTTTCCTGGAACACCAAGGAACATTTTCATCACTGTAAAGATGCTTAGTTATCCAGTTCCAGCTTGTCAATTGTGAAGATTTGCTACTTCTCTTTTTATAACAATAAACTAAATATTTTGGTCTTTCTGCCTGTTAAGTCAGAAACAAACAGAAATTCAAGCTTTAGGAACTTTGATGTGGTATTCTCTTTACCTCGTGGTACTGATGAACGTGCTTTCCATAACAGAACTCATATTTCCACCACCCGACTCCCTGAAACACACATATCAAGAAGATTACATGCGGCCGAATAGTTAATGAAACGCTGCTCAGGAGCTACACGTAGGTGAACACGTCTCACCCCGTGCAGACAGTACGAGCCACTGAGGAACTCCTTGATGAGCTGGTCATCTGTCAGGCGAGAGATGTGAGTGGTGCCGACGGTGACCTGAGTCTGCCCACCGACAGTTATGGGTTTGTGAGTGGAGGTGAAGGCCTCTTCTCTCACTGGTGGCGCCTCCTCCTGTGACAGTGTCGCAAAGATATAATTGAGCCAGTTGCTGCCAATTTTATGTATTGAAAAGCACGGAAGAACATTTTAAGGTAGACTAACAAACAAACAAAATAAAAATAACTTCTTTTAAGACCAGTCTACACATAAACCAAGTGCAGGAAAGTCATTAAAAAGTAGGAGGGGAATGGAACATCTGTTATTTTCGAGCAGCCTCTGAATGCACCATGTAAAGCACAGTCAGTTGAAAGAAGCAGGCAGCTGCTCACTACAGGACATGGTCCGAGAGTTCGACAAAACATGGGACCGCAACTTGAGGCTGTAAAAGTCTGTATCACAGCTTTGGTATTGGTTTCACAATCATTACAACCCCCCCTCTGTCATTTCTGCAAATATCTCACCTCTCTGATCTCGGTTGTGGCACTGAAAGGCGGTTTGAGCTGCTCCTCGTGCTCCTTGTCCAGCTGAGCGAGCCGTTGAGGTCGCAAAGGGGAGCCTGCCAGAGCCTGGCAGAAGATGGTGTTCACTGGGGAGGACTTGAACCTGCAAGAGGCAAGTGTCAAGTTTGAAAATGGTAAGATGAGGCGGGGAAATCTCATAATTTTTCAAACTTCATTCCATCACTGAGGTGTGTTCCTTTGAGCACAACATTTAAATGTAGATAGTTTGATAAATCTACCTGTATTTTGGATGCGAACAAAGCAGCGGGGTCAACACCACCACCTCGTATTCACAGGTGGTGACCTCAGCGACAGACAGGATCTCGTGCTTGGCCTCTGGATGACAGACGTACAGCACAGACGTGGAGCGGGCCTCGTTCTGCTTCAGGACACAAGGAGTCCCGTTTCCCATCTCGAACGAGAAGTAGGGAGTCAGCTGACCTTCTATGTTCTTTGTGAACACCTGGACACGAATGGAAACAGACAAGAGACGACAAATGTGAGAAGTGAGAGCCAACCTGGCGCATCTGGTTGGCTAGTAAAGTTTTCATACAAAACTCACTTCTGTTTCAGCTGCCGATTTAACGTTTTCTGCTTCCTCTTTATCTAAAAAA
>CAEMYA010000046.1:4885114-4909216 GCA_903131615.1 Diplodus sargus | reverse complement strand
AAATTGTGTAAAATTTGCATCCCTCATATGAGCACACCTAGTGTGAAAACAAATCGCCTAGAAAACTGCAATTGAATTTTATTAGATTTTTACAACACAGAAGCTAATTAAGACCTAACTAATTAAAATCCTCGAGTGTATTGCTCCGAATTCGTACAGTATGTATCCTGGCTGCTGCTGCTGCGTGTGAACATGACTGAATTACTGCTCAGCAACACAGCCATAAAATCCCCCTCCTGTATTCAACTGCTGTCTGTTGAAACAGTCTGTTCTCTGTTTATATGACATGATGTGATTTGACGCTCTCTTCTGAACGAGCAGAGGTGAGTGTGAGCAAAGATTGAGTTTGAGCTGCATAAATACGAATTCATCGCTGAGCAGCTGGATTTGAATTCCGTGAATGCAGCAATTTGAAATTGAAAGCAAATACTCGAAATTGAATGCGACAATTATTGAAATTAACCAAACGTACCGACAATTACTCTCAGATTCATATTCAAATGTCTTTCATTCAGGCTGAGCTGCGAGCGCTCGAACATCTGGAGGGAACTTTTGTTCCCTGAGCGACTGGGAGACAGCTGCCTCCTCCAAAGCTGCCGACAGTGGTCTGACACTCCTCATGTAGCCAACTGCAAGCCATGTGGCACCGTGCCTTTTTCATCTCCTCAGCCAATGAACTGGCTTTTCTTTTCACTCGCTGAAAGGGATGCAAATTGCGTCTTATAGCCGCTAATACTGTGGTGAACAGAACACTCTTAAGGGTTTGTCGCTCTGCATGTGCAACCGTATCCTGCCTCCTTGCAGGTGCACAGTTTGGGCTTTTGGCATGCTCCTTTTTGGCGAGTTGTGCTGCGAAATGGCTTCAGTGCACATGAAGGCACCGTCACAATGTGGCACAAAACTGTTTGGCTAAAACTTAGTGCCATGTGGTTGATTTCTACAATGAAATAATTGAGGCATTGTTCACAAATATATAACCAAGTGTGGAGAACAGGGCAAGTGAGGAGAGGCACACTGCCACGTAGCTTAAGGTTGTCTAAGTGAAGTTAGCCCACATTCGGCAGCTCTTTGAGGAAGAAGCTGCCTTTAAGTCGTCTTAAATAGCTGGCGTCAAAGAGAAGCAGCACGCTGCTGTGACCTATCTTTCTAACAGTCCCCTCCTACTCGAGGCATGCAAAGTGAAATTTAAAAACTTGATTAAATGAGACATTATAAAACGTCCCACTCTTGGTCTTCTTTTGTTACAGGGAGAGAAAAATACATCATTAATGTAACAACAACAGACAGTTGAGGACAAGGAAATGTATTAGAAGCTACCAGAGGTGACCTTGGGTTGATTGCAGGGAGTCAGAGATAAATGACTGCCGACTGAACATCGCAACGGTTCTTCACAGCACTGATAAACTGAGATAAACTTCTTCATGTCATGTATTTAGAGGGACTTTCATTTTCATGTTGTCTCTGTGGCCATGACAGATTAGCAACTTTCACATAACGATTGCAGAACAAGGTAAATGCTCGACCCAGTAACAGGCATTTTTCAGAAATAGCTAGTCGTCTTGCTTGCTGATGTCAATCACATACAGCGTTAGCATCGGTATTAAATTGAGGCTGCGTTCATAATCAGTTCAAGAATGCTCTCCGTGAACCCGTCGTGTTCGCGTGCACTTAATTTCACAGCGATGCACAGCGAATGTTTTAAGCTAAAGAGTCAACCGCGCTGACAGTCCGGCCCGGGACTCCTCAGCAATCATTACTACATGAGTCCATGAGCGCTCATACTCATCGCGGGATGGACTACACTCACATACCCTTCAGAATATTTCATACTTCAGCATATAGCAATTTAACAGGTCTGACCCAGAATCAGGGTTATTAATATATTTTGAAAAGTGTATATCCTCATTAGAATGCTGTTGAGCAGCCACACATCTAATAAACCTTTCAGTTCAAAGCGAATGCGCCTTATTGACATTTATCTAATATGAGCGTGTTGTACTTTTATTGTCGGGGATTTATGTTCTGTTCTTGTGTAGCTCATTCCAAGACTCGGAGTCAAAGCTCTGGAAGCAAAAGCAAGAGAAAATCGCACAGCACAACTCCTGCTGCTGAATAAAAAATAAATGACCTCATGAATAAATTGATGAATGCGAAGCCTCATACAACCTACGTATAAGACGAAATACTGCCTTCGGACGGCGCTGGTAATTCGAGAAACTAAACTATGAGGACTCTGGGCAGCCGTCAGATTAGTTAGCATCGCGCGTTACTGCAACGACTGCTTTTACTCTCAATGGAAGATGGATGAGTGTCCATGGCAGTGGCGTCGCCGGAGATATTAATTTAGGTGGGCCTGTGGGATATGAGGTGTGCGAGAAACCAAAGCAAAAAGGGATGCAACGTAGATCAGCCCTAACAGGTTTACTCTTAATTTTCAGATCTCTCCAAAACACAATTTACTTTGTTAGCCTACTGTCAGTTGCATGCATTGCATTAATAGCACGGTTACAGGATTTGTTTACTGTTGTTTGGCAACATGTTGCAGCACTGTCAGACCTGGTAATGGCCTACTCACCAAACACCTGCACGCCTGTCTCCTGCTGATAGATCTGTCACAGGTGCAGCATGCCATTGTGTCCCTGGCTGGAGTGAGAACTAATGTTAAGATGTTTTTTGATTTGCTGCTATGTCACATTTCTTATTATTTTGTTGCGTGTGCAAGCTTCTGATATAGATTGTACAGGCACGTCGCCATCAAACGGGTCCTACTACCACAGCATCAGAGGAGGTGGAGGAGAGTCGAGGGCAGCTTTCCCTAAGGCTGGTTATTGCACGGCAGTGATTGCGTTCCTCGGCCCGGACGGGAAAATCTGGAGATTGTCAGCAACTTTTATGTTGTTCTCTTTTCATGTTTTATGTGATACCAACACGGATCCAGTGTCCTCTGAGAAGCATCTGCATGTGAAATTGTTTCTCTTGACTCGCTGAAGCCTCGAATCAATAACAGAATTGTTAAATACGCCCAGGAAGGGTTTATCGAGCTTTCCGAGAGTTTCTGATGTGCTAATTTGATCACGGCTGCACCGAGCCTCGCCAAAGTGACGGCAGCATGAAAGCAGCTGTCGGGTGAATCCACCACATGGAAAGCCGGGGCTCGTAACTCGCCGGAAATTGGCTCATTTGTTTTTCTAAGGAGGTGAGGATGTAAGTGACGATATCCACAGCACCTGTAAGCACGTATATGTCAAATGTAGCCTAAATGCTCCCGGTATGGGAGCTGGAGGTGGTGGTTCTCCACAGTAATGGAGGAAATCTGTCCTTATACTGCACCGAGTCGCCGAAACAAGTGTTAGTGGTGACTTTAACGCCACATCTGAGCACAAAGGAAACGCGGAAACAAAAGCTGAGTGCAGCTCAGCGATACGGCACGTACGTTTTATTAAACTGAAGGATATTAAGTGTAGACCATGTGGATTTTTCTGTCGCCCTGGTAATCCAGCGCTGTAACAAAGACAAAAACAATCGATTTCATGCATTGTCATATAAAACCAGGGAGCCACTTCCTGTATGAGCACACACTGTGCAGGGCTTTTAAGGGCTGCGGGCGGCATAAAGAGCACACACTATAATTCCCTTAAGCACTATGCATTACAAAAGGCTTCATGAGCGCGAACCCCAAGGTGATCCACCGCGAAAAACAAAGCTCATTTATTGTGGAAGAGCTGCGACCAACTGAGACAAAGCAAAAACAAGAGGAACTTTAATGAATAAGATATGCCGGTACAGTCACAGCAGTCCACGCCCCTTCTTTATATTGATTCGGGCTCTGACATTAAAGGCAAAGCAAAGGCGATCTTATTTGCATTGCACCTTTCGACAACAAGGCAATTCAAAGTGTTTTACATAGGATGTAAGAGGGATTCAGAGCGAAAACACCAGGCAATATAAAGAGACAGTGTTAAAAAAAGGCACAATTGAATAGAATTCAAAAGAATAAAATGAAATAGAATTACAGTGCGGCGCGAGAATTGAATGAGTAGCTCCACGTTTAATTTAATGAAAGCAGGTGGCACACAAAGGAGTTTCGAGCCCCGCTTTAGAAGAACTGAGAGTTGGAGTGGATCTCAAGTTTCTGTTCGACATGCGTGCTGCATAGAAAATGGGAAGCTGCCTCTCCGTGTTAGATTTGTCTCTGTGGACAGTAAGCAGACCTGACCCAGACACTCCCGAGAGATCTGGACGGCTAATAACGGAGCAGCAGATCAGAAATTTAATTCAGCCTCAAACCATGCAGTGCTTTATAAACCAGTAGTATTATTTTAAAGTCAGTTCTTTAACACTCGCCGGTATTAAGACCCTGTTTGCCTCTCGTTGCAAAATCCCTTTCCCTGTTTGTCTCCGCTTTGAGGGACTGTCTTTTTACAGTACATGATCATTAATGAGACATCAGCACGATAAAAAAGATACAGGAGGGCAGTGGTGGGGGGCAATTTAGATTTTTTTTAGGTTGACCCGCAGTGCTAAAAAGTGATTATCCTTTTGTTTTTTTTATATATATCTTATTTATATAGTGTTTCAATAAAACAATATAGACACAGATACATACAATGGACAGAATACAACAAACAAAACAACAAAAGCGAGAGACAGTAAATGAACAGACCTGCCAGCAGTCACTCATACCAAAAAAAGAAAAAGAAAAGAAAGAAAACGTACACATACACATGCCAGTCCGTTTGACACGATGACCCAGAATGTCCACACGTAGATCGAGGGTCAGAAATGAAGTCCAAGAGGCCAGAACATAAGGGGATCAAGGCAGACCCATCAGCCCCCGGGCTGTGGTCTCTCCCTCCTTATATAATCTACAAAATGGCCCCAGATCTGTCTAAACATTTGCTGTGTTCAACCATGTCATTAGCCACTTTTTGAAGCAGGGAGGAAAATAATTTTGCAATGACCAAACCAAGCAGGAGACATCGCCGTAAAGCGCCCGAAAGAGCCCGTGAGTCATTGGAGCAGCCCAGTATCACCAAGAGACTGCCGGGAACCAATTGTCTATCATGTACGACACTGTAAGAATGAAAGATGTCAGCCCAAAAAGGTTGCGAGCTTAGGGCAGGTCCAGAAAACATGGCCCGAGAGTCCCGTCATTTATCACTGGTGGCAGAGACAGAGGGGAAAGTTCTGTTCAGTTTAATCTTAGAAAAGTGCAACCGGTGAATGAGTTTGAACCGAATGAGCTGACGCCTGGCATTAATAGAGGAGGCTTTTTATCCTATTTAGCCCTTACGACCCACAGCTCATCTGAGATCACCTCGCCGGTGCACTTGATCCAACGCCTCTTTAATATGGAGAGAGGGGGTAAGCCAGAGAAAAGGAGAGGTCAACAAATGGAGAGATCAAATGTTTGGAGGTGGGGGCTTTGGTCATTTCACAGAAGACACGTTGTTCTGGCACTGTATCCAAAAAGGTGATTATCTGCCAAGAGCTGATTGCTGTCTGCTTTCAAGATATCACAAGGACCGGATCAGCTATAGTCTAGGGCACAGATCAGGTAGCGTAATTATTAGTCTATTCATCGTCAGTCAAATACTTAACAAATGATGGACGAAGCACAATAAGGTCTGAATCAGTATTAACTATATTCACGTAAGTAGAAGAGGAAACGTTTGGCAGAGACATGCCTGTTAAAACCACAGACATAAACTCATGTGTATATGCACTTCATGACTGTTTGATGCAGACAAAGGCAGCTGAAGACGTACGGAAGGAGGTTGTCACGATCACATTTTTGGTGGTCGATCGCTTCTTGCACATCAGATATTTTGACAGCGGCTTAGTTTGCGTCAAAATTCAGGAAAAGTTGATGTCCACAAGAAGCAGAGACGTGGATTTGCTTCGCTAATTTTGTGACCACAACCTGAATTGGGATGTGGATTGTCAGGTAACAGTGAAGGGTGGGTGTAAATTATATGTGGCTCGGGAGTAACAGATGTACGACAGTAGGATGGCGCCGGGAGTTGGCCCGTTGACACTCGGGTGTTAGCATGTCCGAGTATTACAAAGTTTCACTACTTCATTTGCTCCTGAAACTAGATTAATACTTCACGCGAGTGGAGATTGGCAGTGCCACTTTATGCAGCTGTGCACTTATACAGCAGAAGTTTTGTTCATTTATTTACAGCAGTTCAGCACTGGATGTCTCTGTCACCACCACAATACTTGACGCATCGTTCACGGTCATCGCCATTGTCATAATAATTGTATTCCGCAGCAAGTGCGTTCACATTTCTTCTGTTCTCTTTGAGACACAGGATGACGATGGGTTAAACACGTACCTACAGAAACCGGAATTACTTTCCGGCAACTTTTTCTTTCACATTGTCTCATTAGTGAATAGGAGAACGCTGCCGTCTTCTGTTTAGTTCATTCATTTATCGGACAGGAAACCTTGAGTTTGCCTACGAGACGGCTTTACTAGATGTGCGTCACTGAGAAGGAAAAGACAAACAATAAGTCCTGGGTTCATTGCAAAAGACAAAAGGTGTGTTTTTCCAATATGAGCGTTTATCCTTGAATACAAGTAAATAAATGAATAAGTCAAGTTTAATAGTGGAATCTTCATCATCGGGTCTGAAATGTTAATGCCTCCTAAGGGCGAGAGACTCGACTTGAGCATCTTGGCAAATCTTTCATAGTTTTGAGTGTTTACATTTTTAACTTGACTCAACATGAGAGGGAAGATTTCACTTCCTGTATCATCAAGCACGGAGCGAAATGGCCACTGTGACAAACGTCTCCATCAGTATGCAGAATTAAATACCGAGCACAATTCAAGACGCAGGAATGTGTCTCTCTTAATAGGTTCCCAGGGTTGGTGCGCCTTTGTATTAAATGGGGCAATCAGTTAATTTAAAGTTAAATGTGGTTTCTCTTTCCTCTAATGAAGACAAGGTAATCTGACAAAAGCTGCACATCTCTTGTGAATATCGGTAGGGTGCCTTGTCCTGAGTCAACGGGTGTTTTTGACATTTCAACTCGCTGCCAAACTTCACTGCTATGACAGCTGAAGGATTTGAAATTTGACAGCCAGTAGAAACTTAACATCATGGCCGGTGACGGCGAACAAGAGAGAACATGGAATGCACTTCAGCGGAACAAACTATAATAAAATCAGATGAGCTCGTGTCACCGAAAGAAAAATAAATCATCGCAACATTATAAATAAATCACGTGGCAGGTCGCTGTGGGGCAGATTGCGGTAGTTTCAGGTGCAAATGCAATGGATGCGTCCCCAGACGTACGCGATAATTAAACAAGGCGAAAGAGCGCGTGTGAAAGTAGCACAGGATGCACACAGTAATTGTTTGAATGTACCTGCAAGATAGGTTGGTGTTGAGAAATGAAACCAATTAGCTTGATTCTACAGGGATATCGATAACATCAGGCACAAAATGAGCACAACACGCAATTAAAGAGCGACACGGTACGATAGTATGAAGTACGATAACTAAAATAAAAGTACAAACAAAAAAGGAGAAATGCATTCTGAGGAAGTATTAGGAAAATAAATGATATTGTGTCCTCAGTCTCGTAGCGCAAACAGATGGCGAGGCTGCAGTTTGTATTTGAACTTGACATTCAAATAATCGCCATATCACAGGCTCAGTGCTGCAGACGTGAGACACATGAACACCATCTCACCTCCACCTGCTGCTGCGCCTTCTTCCTTCCTCAGCCTTCTCTCTCTCTCTCTCTCTCTCTCTCTCTCTCTCTGTACCGTCCGGGTTGGTTTGTGCATATTTCTGCGCGTCTTTGAATCTTATTATATCCCTCCATCGCCTCTTCATTCCCCATGAATCTTGTTTCAAGGCGTCTTTTCCATTCATCAGGCGGCCCAGTCGCCAGGACAAAACGTGTCTGCAAACCACAGATACGTACGCAGCAGATTTGTCCTCAAAAGGTGTCACATCGCCTTCACGTTACATGTTTACCGCTTGACGTTCATGTCTGCAGGTGGAGGGGGATGGTGGTCGGGTTACAGACCAGACGACAGCCAAGCGCGTGACCACGGCTCGAGTCTGCGTTTCACCACTGGATATTTCAAAGGAAACCTTGGGACAATTTCCAGCTGTGTTTGTGGATATTTTGACAGGAAGTCGGGACGTCTTTGGCTGCCAAAGCAGGCATTTAAAACCAAAACATGATTTTTTCCCAACCCTTGCCAAGTGGTTTTGTCGCCTAAACCTAACTAGAATGTAAGCGCAGGGTTGTGACGAGAGAACAATTAAAGATTTAACCTAAACAAAGCTAAAGTTGCAACCATAAAGCAACATAGGGTTTTAACTTACCTGTAGTTTATACTTTGCCAACATTTACTCTGGCGTTTGGGTTGAATCAGGGCTGCCCAAATTTGGCCTGCCACATGTTTCTAACAAATTTAAAAAATGTACAATGCTCTTTTATTTTTTGTGAAGTAAAAGAGTTATCTATTGCTTTTTCATTATCTGCGAATGGCATTTCAGTCAGTCAGTTGAGGGAATATTGGATCCTCCCACCATTTTGAATGAACACAATACAGTAGGTGCTTGCATTTGTCACCGGCCCACCATGTCTGCTGCCTCTCACTCAGACTTGTTTCCGAGGTGCACCGACCGCAAGCGCATCCGGGTTTTGGCAAACAGGAAATCAAACATGTTTGAAAACTGTGGGACAGCATCTGGGACAGCTCAGGACGGGGTGAGGACACATCTCTGGTCTGCTCGAACTAGAGGGCCACATCAAGCAGGCACGGGCGCAGATTCCATGTTGATTTGGGGGTTTTCAGTCTCGGAACAAAGAAATTGATCAGAGACGGGCAAATTGCGACACGTCTTGCAATCTGCACCAAACCTCGCACAACACACGCATAACGAAAAAAAAAAACCCCACTGCTTTGAATTTTCTACGGAGGAGCCGCCGACCGCTTGGATGGCTGATATGAGTTTGGCCAGCGCGCCAGCTTTACACAAAGAATACACGATGAAGAAGAAACTTTTCCGGACGAGTTCATTTGAGGACTAAAGCTCAGTTTGAAAAGTCCTATTTCGACTGTCGAAAAAGCAATTTTCACATGTAGCTACTCTTCATAGCCTCCGAGGCACGCTGAGAAACACAGAGCAGGAGTGGGGAGAGGAGGGAAATATGAACCAATGTGTGTGTGTGTGTGGAGGGGGGTGGGGGTAGCTGGGGCGTCCATGGAGCTGCCTGGTGTGACTGAACAACCCCTGTTCCTGCGACATGTTCGCAATTTAAGGCTCATTAATAATTCATGATTTCTCCCCCTCACGGTGTCAAAAACACTTGTTTAATGTGAACATATGTTAACTCCACCTGTATCAAGTTTGAGCTTCAATATGACCAAAAATAGAGCAACTATGATTATGTGTTCATAGCGGGCAACACGAGCTCTTCTTCATCCCTTCGGACATTAGATGTAAATCCTTGTCCATTCTGTCATGAACTTTGCCTCTGCTTTTGATAACATCTCTATGTCTTTGCACGCGAGACTGCTTCTTCCTGTCACATTCCATCATTCTTTCATTTAATCTCTATCAAAGAACGCAAAAAAGCAGACTGCCGAACAAAATCCCGGGGAGCGTCGCAAGACGCTGTATAGCACAAAACAGTCTTATCACTCGCTACAGGCTGTGGCTCTTTGTGCTATTAGGATGTCATACTGAATGAGGAAGATATAATTCAGATAGTAGGATTAACGTTAAGGTGGACAGAATGCAGGGGCAAAAAAATCCCCACAAAGGGCCAGTTCTCCATCATTTATCTTTTCTAATGCATTGATTCAGTTGGCTGAGATGAACTTTGAGTTCTCTTTTCTCTGAAAACTTTCTAGCTCAAAGTTTCGGTGATGCAGCGATTCATATAGCGATGCAGTACGAGATTAAAAAAAAGTAGATGGCGGACACTGTTTGCTGACGATTTATCAAGTGAATGCCTGTTAGAGGGGGTCATATATTAAAAACATCTTCCCCAGAAAGTTAAAAAAATACTTTATTTTAACTAAGAGTGTGGTATTATAAATACATTATAATATCAAATATGACAAATAATGGATCTACTAATAACATAAAATGTTTTACAACCTGTCATTAACAAAGTTCTAAGGGCTAAGGGTTCTTGGGGCAGCAATAGCTCAGTCCGTAGGGACTTGGCTTGGGGACCGGTTCAAGTCCCACTCGGACCAAAAAAAATATGATGTGGACTGGCAGTTTGAGAATGCATTGCCGAGGTGCTCTTGAGCAAGGCACCGACCCCTAACACTGCTCGTTGGGCGCCGTAGCATGTGTGGCAGCCCTTTCAGTCATCTCCTCTACATTGCATGTGTGTTTGTGTGTGTGCACGCCTGTGTGTAATGTGAGTGGAAAAAAGAATTTCCCAATTTGGGATTAACATAGTATATATAAAAAATAAAATAGTGACAAGTGGGCAAGTGGGTAAAAAAAAAACCCCCAAAAAACGAATCCCATACAGGAAACGAAGACTTCAAGGGCCACAAACCTCTGCACACTGGAGATAATGCGTGGTGCCTACTGTTGCTGCATATACGGTGGAAACTACAGTGTGCTTACTTAGTAAAAGGGCAGATTATGTATTATTTAAATAAAGTATAGAGGCTCATTAATTGGCAAAGAACATTTTAATAATGAATTGGACAGTCAATACATTCATTCACACCTTCATATAGGAATCAAATATGCATAGGTAAGCGTGCTGGAGTCAGCGAGGAGGATTTAAACGTGAAGTCAGTGTTTACGTCTTGTTGCTGCAGGGCTGGTAATGTGCAGGAGATGCAGGGTGACAACTGAAGTTTCCCAAGACAATATTCATCATTCAGTCTGCCTGGGCGAGTTGAGGAATGATATTGTAGGAGGTGTTACAATTTTCATACTTAACAGCGTTAGTGGCAGCAAAAGCTGTCTGCCGCACAAAAAAAAAAGAAAAAGGAAAAAAAAAGTGAAGTCGAAAGCCTCACCAAGATGCAGCTACTTGGAGTAACACTCTGTTGTTGTGCTGAAAACACGCCAGGATCAAAGACCCGAGCACTAACAGCCATCGTCACTCTCCAGCAACACTATGGTGCTGCGGTAGAGAGAAGCATCCTCACAGGAAATGTTCCGAAAGCCTCTACTTCAGAATCTTTTCCACGCTCGGTAAAAAAGTGATTAATCAGGCTTTGGGATTTCTCACATTGTAGTGCAAAGACGGGAGGATTCACACATGTTGGAGATGGGGCTTAAACGTGATCGAAGAGCGTGGAAAGTCAAATGCACAACTAACAATTAAACATTGACAAAGATGAATCCCCTTAAGGGCTGGCTGTGGCTCGGGAGGGGGAGCGAGTCGTTCACTAATCGGAAGGTGGGTGTTGTCGATCCCTGGATCCCCGGGCTGCATGTGGAAGTAACATACTGATCCCCAAATTGCTCCTGATGGGCGGGTCAGCACCTTGCATGGAAACCTCTGCCATCAGCGTGTGGAGGTGTGTTTGATCGGGTGAATGTGACGTGAAGTCTTGTTAAGCGATATAAATGCAAGTCCATTTACAGGGCGTCCTTTACAATTAACCTGGAGAGATTAAAAAAGCTTCGAGTTTAATGTGCAAACAATGGCATACTGTGAATTAACCCTGCAGTAACGTTTTTTACGCAAGTGAGGCAGAATAGCCACAGCCACAGCTTAATGAAATGACATTAAATTATGTAGAAATTGGCACTTTGTGTGATTTGGGGCCCCCCGCAGTTTTTCTGAGTGGAACAGCACTGCCGTAAATGCAAATCCCAGGTCTGTAACAAATTGTCAGACGTCATGTAGGTGCTAACTACAAACAGAACTTCACTGTGATGTCTCTAAAATGTGCATGTTGAAGTAAACATGTATGTAACGCGTCGAGACACCATTCACCCTGTTACAAGACACTGTACCATCAACATGATTCTGAAGCTGCTATTTTAAGGTAAAGAAAATTATGTTACCTCAATCCTTTTTTTTTTCTTCTCTATATTCGGCATTCGGCTATGTGGGTTGCTTTTGAATGGATTACAATTTTTAAAAAACAGGCACAATCCTAGCACTAAACACTTGGTGCAGCATGAATAGCATGTTAAGAAAGCAGCGTGCGCTTCAATCCGCCGTATTCCGCTAATTCATTGGCACTTTTCGACGAAGGCGGACTAGCATGAAAGGTGAAACAAAGCAATGATCTGTTTGAGGAGGCTCATGAATCCATTATGCAAAACTTGGAACACTGTGGTGCTTTTGTCCTCGGGAGAGCTGTGGCCTTGACTCCAGCATTGGAGAACGGTCAGAGAAGATGCAGGCTCTGTTCCGCTGGGCTGCGAGAGCGGCGGACCCGATCGATGCCCCTTTGATCGTCCGCGCTCGCTCTCTTTTCTCCTGCCTCAGCTCACCAGGGGGGGAAACGGGCTTCTTCATCTGAATCGTAACAGCCAGAAATGGCTTTGGTGAGGTGTCGGTAAGCTGCTGGTTGAGCCTGCTGCCTTACTCACGTTTTAGCGCGCAACAACAACTCTCTGCCCTCTCTTAGAGGCTCAGAGTGACAGGGATCCCTCTAAATATATGTGCTGCAAAACTTAGTTATGGTCGGCCGTTGCCGGGGGAATGCATGTGTCATCTACAGTCGCTGCAATTCAGAATGACATTTCTTTCAAAGGATTGCCCTAGAGCACACATGCCATGTTTGTTTACACATGAATAACCCATCACTCCTCATGTCTGCTCACTACGTCACTGACAACAGCCCCAACTGTTGAACCATATACAGGATACACTGTATACAGAGCAGAACAGACTGTTTATTTATACAGTATTAAAAGCAGAAACACACTGATGCTGTCTGACTGACAAGTCCCAAGCCATATATATGCCAGCAGGTATTTAGTAAAACTTTTTATGTGGGTGTCAAAATTCCTACCTGTCTGTAAAATGTAAAAATTCATGTTTTTTCGAGGTTGCACGGAAATGTACAATGCTTTCTATTGTTTTGGTTATTAAGTGTTTGTTTGGGAGCCTCTGAGAGATGAATCATCCACTGACTGAGCAAATTCATGGGCTTTTTATTTCTCTTTGCAGCCCGAGTGTGAGGTCACCTCAGTCTGACTGTGCTGTTCCTCCACTGTTACTTGTAACCTGTTTCTCCTCGTCTGACAGGCGACGTGCCCTCGATTCAAAGAGGCTTGGGAATCACAAATAGCACTGGTGTGAGATTGAGCCCACCGTTGCAGCTCAACCAGGATCTGATTTGTTATCCATTAATTATCCATTAACCTCTGGCATGAATTCTTAAAGGATGAGGCTGTGTTTAAAACATTTTTGTTATACTATTGACAAAACTACCATGGTGTTGTCTGCTGTCTCTCAGTGCTTTCCGACTTCCCCACTTTGTCTGTGGTACTCTGCCCATTTGTTCTCAAGACGTGAATCTAAAAAGAAAAAACGGATTATAAATGCATTCAACTTCATGTTTGAAAAAGGCAAAATAAAATAATTTTCTAAAACAGTTGGGTGCTGGTGTGTGTGAAAATAAAGTCTCCGCTTTCATAGTAATTGAGGAACATGTCACCAAGTGCAACAGTGTGGCTCAATAATGTGTTCTCTGTTTTTTAGGAGGTCTATGACACGCAGAGGAATAAGGTTTACTCACAGGTGTATATGCTTGTGGCATGGTGCATTTTGAACAAAGGATGGCAACTTCTCGTCAGCAAAGCCGAGCAGCTCTGCATGCACAGCCCTTTGTATATATTATGTGACATGTATATAAAGAGGGTGTGTTTCACTTTTTACCTCATGATTATGTTACCATACCCATACTGATATTTGGCACCGTGGAAATATATACACCGTTTTCAAACCTTTTTTCTTTACCTGCTGGAAATGGGCTTTCATAGGAAGAACCATATCATGACAACAAATGATGCATGTATGCGAGAAATCTGTTCTGGGCCATTGTGCTGCTATATACTTTTTAAAACAAGAGTTTTGAATTCCTTTTTAATGCTGCTCCTTCTCGTAGGCCTACGCATGACCTCAGCATCATACACTGTAAAGCCATATAGGCCATATAAATAGAATTTGACCTGACTGCTATCACATTTGGAACAACGCAGCTAATCCTCAAGACAAACATTTTGTAATTAATGACCAAATAATCAACATCTATAAGTCATCTTTTCGAGAAAGTATTTCTCAGTAAATGTTGCATATCAGCGCGGTGTGAATTCATAATGGCCTAATTATCACTAATGTACATGAGCTGTGTATGTAGATGAGCGATAATTAGGCTGTGTGTGCAGATTAATTACTGGAAGAATTGGAAAAAAGGGCAAACATCAGCTCTTAAATCAGTTAACACAATTCATGCCAGTTTTATTTGGCCGCCGATCCTCGCGAACACAAACACGCTGGGAAACTCAACACGGCAGAGAGAAGGTATTAGAGAGGAGCAAACACGATCTGTACATTCCCTCTGATCTCAAACGAGGTGGAGTCTGTGAGCCGAATACTGACTTGTCTCGCCTCCAGGCGGCACGGTTCATTTGGGGAGAAATGGCTGTCAGCAATTTAAATAACAATTCATATTGTTTGCAATTATGGAAATAGCTCCTTTTGTATTTCGAGCCGCAGATTTATGTGAGATCAGATGTAGGTCTCGTTCCTGCCCGTGGTGAGTGTGCGCTTATAGGCAGTGATGTGTCTCTCTACATTCATGTGATGGGGCCCGTAGTGGGTTATTTCTCAGGTCGGGGGGGGGGGATGACCCTTCCCGAACCTCTCCCGAACAGTCGCTGTGCCGAGTTCAATGGAGTTGAAAGTCTATCAGATTTAATTGATGGAGACCCTCCAGAATCAATGAGGCTAGGAAAGCAGGGCAGCCCCTCTCTTTTGGAAAGCCAGGAGGCCATCAGTGGGGGAGGCAGGATGAGGGCTGTGTGTGATGTTCATGCGTGAACCTGGGGCTTCAGAGTAATGGTGTGTGTCTACCCCGGTGCCACGCCACATAAACTTAGGACCTCCCTGTCAGATCCAGACACAGGGCCTGGGGCAGCACACACAGGAGGAGCCTGCAGAGTAGACTCCACATCCAAAATGCTTATTTGTTATCACGTGGGTGGCAAAATTAGGGCACATGCTATGTCACGCTAACATTTCTACTTTCTACGATTTAAACTCTGCTTGACTTCGCGTGCATGCTTTGTCTTAAACATTGTGGGATTGTGGCTTTATATTCGCACTTTTAAAACAGTACGGACAATATAATGTAAAGTGGGTCCTGTAAACCTTAATGAGCCGTAGTTGACTGTTTGTAGTCACATTTATCTTGCAACAGTGGGTCCCTAAAAGTCCTAGAAGAGCAAATGGTAAGTGAAGGACCCTCTGAGAGACGCTAAATTGAGCGAATTACGCAGCGAGCACAATCATCTGCTGTGGTTAGAGGGCCAGTGAGCAGCGCTGGCAGTCTCCTCAGAGAACCTCGCTGCAGCATCGGCAGCCTCGATGGGCTGCCCAGTCTCAAACATTGGAGCATCTGGACGGCCAGTCACACTACATCAGAATGATCAACGAGCAGTCTCGACCGACTTGATGTGTTTCGCAGAGAGCGATCAATCAAGAACTGGAATCAAAAATGTATCAGACAAAGTTGGTAGAAAACGCTCCCTCACCGCTCTGGTACGGCTATTTTGACTTTAGAGCAGTGCTGCGGAATTGATTTGCCTGTGTAAAGCAGGTAAAAGCAGGATCGACTATCGATCTGCCATCCTTTGTAATCTCGGTGAATAATTGTACAGAGGAATTTCTGAGCGGGGTGATTTGCGCATGCACAGTGCGTGTGAAGAACACGAACTGCATCACTGAGAGATCATTTAAATGATCATCATTCCTTGGCTGCACAATTTGCAAAAAGTAGTGAGTGGAAAATGATGAGTATCGTGAGTATGGTGCATAATTAACTATCAGCATGGAGGCTGTCACTTTATCCGAAAATAAATTGGAACATAGTTGGAAATTGAAATGAGCACCCTCCCACGCACCAATGAAAATATGTGAACATCATTAACGTCATTATTTACATTACACTGCAGTGCTCAAGTGATAAGCTTGAGGTGCGTTTGAGGTTTCAGCGTATGACTTGGTGATGAAAACCATGTTGTCACACTGCAGTCCTCAACATGGTTTTACAGTAACGTTATGTAACATTTGATGGTGAATATGGCTGGATGGCCGGCTCTGCATCTGTTTTGCAACCCTGAGCTTCTTCCTTTCGATCTCTTTAGCCCCGTCATCCATCCCCACTGGTGTCCATGCTTACGTCAGGTTGTCTGTAGTCGGTAGATGCTGATCCCAGATCCTGATTTGTCCACTTGCCCAGCTCCAGTCCCGGAGCCTATCCTGGCACCGCTCCACTACAAAAAGCAAAAACAGAATTAAAGATCAGATACAATGTTTGGCTAGGAATGAAACCAAAGACACTGGAAATAGTTCCATTTCAAGGAGATTTTCTCTTTTTTTTACCTTCTATCTTTTACTGTAATGCAGCCAACCTTCCACAGACACGTAAGTTGAAATGATTCTAATTCAGTACATATCCTATTGACACATATATTGTGATAATATTGTGATTATAACAACAATGTACTGATGTTAATTAATTCATTTATAGTAAATGAATAATATAGTGCAGCTACATAAGGTTTTGCATTAACTACAGCAAATACGTACAGTGTATAAGCGGTACATTCATGCTGGGAGAAGAAGGGGAAAGGGAAGAGGAAGTGAAAAGACAAAAAGCAACAGGTTCGTTTGTGTGCCAGTCACAGTCTACATATTCACAGAGCTGTATTTTATTGATAATCATATACTGTGGTCTATTTAATTATACAAGGCCATTGTAGGACAAAGGTGAAAGAGCTGTCGGGGGAAACCTGCTTTTATTGCCGGCACACTAAACATTTATGGGCTTCCTTTAATTTTTACAGCAAATTTGGCAATGGTAGCAATGCTGCTGGACTTTCAAGGGAGTGTTCATGTATGGTTCGGCATACTTTGAGTTCTGGTTTTGGGCTGGCTTTTTTATTGGCCGTTGGGCTAGTTGACTGGCACACAAACCTGGCAACCCCACCGCCAGTTACCAGTTAAGGTCAAGCAGCCGGAGAACATCAAAAATGGAGGATGTTTTCTCCACAAACTATGATCCACTTTCGCTGACATAGTTGGTGGTGTTTGACTTAGTGCCATGAAGCCTAACACACTTTCTCGCCTGACGTCATGGCTGCTCCGTGAGACAGTGAAGAGCAGGAGTGGAATGTTCTCCCTGTTACGAGTCAGTGTGCCATCAGAATGATTCTGAAGCCGTTTTTTTTAGGTTAAACAGTTACATAACGTTGCTTAAAATAACTCAGATTCAGTTTGTTTTTGCCTCAAATATAGCCTTGTTCTGAGAGAAAAGAGCATCAAAGTGTAGAATCTACGCTGTGATATGTTGCTTGCAGAGCAGGATGTCTAAACTATATGCATGACATCTGGAATTACCATACCATGGGCCTGATGCTGACACATTGTGTGTAATAGCATGTCTGTTGTGTGGTTGGTACAAGTGCCACAAGGAACACTGGAATATTTTGGAAAAAGTCAGGACAGTATTGAAAGAGACAGCGGTTGCCAAGGACAACTGACTGTACTTAACTCCAGTTGTATTTGGTCTGGTCAAGGTAAAGAAATGAAGCTGAAATGCGGCAATCAGGAGAAAAATCAACCTTTTTTTGTTACACTCTACATGAAGCCTACCAAACTCCACCTCCATATCTGATCAACACCAATCAAATACAAGGCATCCGGTGGCACAGCAATCAGCCACAGAACCGACCCCAGCTCTTTGGAGGCATCTCGCATGAGGCAACCAAAGCTTTTTTCTGATGAATGTACTTTTAATTTGTTCACGTCTACATAAGCAGATTTACGCGCTGCTCAAATAGCATCTGCTGTTATTTTTAGACAACTTCAAATGAATGTTTCTGCATGTCATGAATTACATTTACATAAAAACTGAAATGTCTGAAAACCCTCCCCGACCTCGCGGTCGCCTCTCTGAGTGGGTAGACAAATACACCCAACCTCTGCATTGCCAGAGGTGCTCCTGAGGTTGAGCTTAATGTACAAAGATGGGGGATGTGGAGAGCACGTAGGATGAGACGTTCCTGAGTTGCGCTGGGCGCATAAATAAGGGAGCAGCACAAAGCTATCCCCCAGGACTGCTGTCAGTTGGCATCTTAACACGCTGGATACTAATGAGAAACAATGCTGCATCACGCAGCTTATGCAACATGCAACACCCAGATGGATTGGGTCCTTTTTACAAGATGTAGGATGGAGGTCTGCGGCGTGATGATTGCGACCGACATCTAGCATTTAACCAACACACAGCCTATTACCAAACCATTTTTGCCCCAGTTACTATTCACAAAATTGCTGTAAAAAAAACATTAGAGGCTGCTTTTTATGAAATTGTGCATTGTCTGTCGAGATCACTCCTGAATACTCGAGCCCATTGGACCTTCTGTCAAAACACGCGCAGGTTGGAGTTCTGTAAAAGAGAAAAGAGAACTTATTTTAATTTAGACGTATGTGATGGAATTCAAAATCAAGTCGTATAAAAAGAAAAGTTATGTTATCATTGCAGCAGTGGTTAAAGTCCAATTACTGCGTGCGTGGTGTGTTTTAGTTTTTCTTTTTCCTCGTTTCTGGGAAGTTATCATTTGACTTCAGCAGAAACTTTACATCCAATTAAACCCACAATTTAAAGACAGCGGCTTTGCAATTATAAAGTGTTGAAGGGATATTAAATATAGATATGCAATCAAAAGACTCCATTTGTGATTCACAAACTAAGTTGAACAAATTTGCTCTAAATAATAAAGAATGGCCTGCCACAGAAGGAATGTTAAGCTTGGTGAGACATTTCCACATTTTACGTGATGCCAATGTGAATATGCTGAGTGAACATTTTTGATTGTTACGTTAATTATACATATAAATATGTATTTGTATAAATGTGTTAATATACATCTATGCATAGAATATTATGTACATATACAGTACCAAATGATTTTACTGTTTCATGTATGTTATAAACATATCTCTTTTCATACATGAATCATGTATTTATTGTGTGATCACATCATTAAATACCATATTCAAACTCAGCATATCAACATTTTTCACATTTCTACATATACAAATGTTAAGGGTATTTCATGTTATAGACCTGTTTCTTCATATATCCAAGGATGTATATATGTAATTGTCATATATTGTCTCGTATGTAATGTAAATGGCAGCATCTTGATATAGTGTATATGTCATATATCACATTCCTGTATGGGTGTGGGTTCTCACTTTCAGACTAAATATGAAGCTGCAGCTTTCAGTCAGGTAACTTAGCTTAGCACAAAGTCCACTGGGGTAAACAGTTAGCCTGGCTCCGTCTGCAGGCTAACAAAACATGATGCTGCGTACCATTCCAACAGCTCCAAAAGGAATTAGCGCGTTGTATCTTGTAGCCAGACACGTTTTTTTTTTTTTTTTGTCCTTGTGTTAAGCTACATTAGCTAGCTGCTAGCATTGGCTTTATATTTAACCACACAGATGTGAGTGGTATCAGTGAACTCAAACATGGGCGTATCCCAAAATGACCAAATATTCGCCCGAATAATCAGAGCATTACAGAGAATTATCATCGGACTCTCCTTCTTCTCTTGGCTTTAAGCTTCGGAGTGAGTTCCTGCTCATTTTTCAGCTGCCCTACTCTGTAGCTATGCTGTTTTACTGTGACTGCTGTCATACTGCCTTTCCCTGAGTTAAGCATGGCACAACTGGTCTGACCCGGGTTTCAGGAGCAGCGAACTCCCAGTTAACATGACATGGCCATGCACCACTGACACACGCAATACAACAGCAAATGCTGTCATACAGTGGCAAGCATTAATTTACAGCCACAGACGAAGAACATATCAAGATAAAGCATGCATTTATAGCTGACATGAAAATCTACACACGGACACAAGTTAACATTCATTGTTGTTCCCTCTGTGTGCAAATTAAACTGATCAAACAGCAATAATGTAATGATACTGAACGCAGAGAGCAGTTGTAAACAACGCAGACAGAACAACAGCGGATCAACATTAATTTAATTTGAATGGGAGTCTTGGCTTAATGCAATTAGCATAACCTTAATGCTCAGTGTTCGGCGATCTCTCAGAGGGCCTGAATCGGTTCTTGGATTTTGTTATTTGAGACGTGGAAATTCCCCGGAGACGCACAGGCAATGGAAGAGCAATAGCTGCTCCTCACAGTTTCAGATCAGTGGAGCTCTGACGTGCCAGATGACTGTGGCAGAGAGGGCTCGATGATGGGAGGGGGCGAGGGCCGCTTAAAGGTCTGTCTCCGAACCAGACTGCAACAAATTATGTGCGAGGCTTTAAAGAAGAACGTTCTGCTTAATGCAAGGTTCACTTTGGAGTTCACGGTGCTGGAGACCATAGAAATCATTGGGGGTAACAAACTTGTTTACTGGGATTAATGGCTTCGATAGTCATTCAATATCAACCGTTAATGCAAATTTTTCAGTTAAACTCCCTTATGCTTTACAGTTTGTAGTATATCAACACAGATGATGTACAGTCCATCCATTCTTTTACCTTGATCTGAGTGAAGACTTTATTCTGATTGTCTGGAGGGTGTCGATTAGCGTTTGACATACAGACACCTCTGGAAGTCCTTAAGTAACTCCAGTGACCACTGTTCTAAATGAATACGCTGTAGCCTGTATCTAAAAGGAGTGGCATTGGCATCAGCTGGTTGCAGACACCACTACATTATAGACTAATACAACATTTTTTTTAATTTTTCAGTGCATCAGGCTCTGAACACCACAGGGTGGTGCTTGTAACACACAAGCTGCAAGGAGCAAATTACATTGACCTGTAGTAACTTAAAAAGTGGGTAGATCCTGACACGTCGTATTCACTATTCAACTCACTCGTTCAGGCTGCAGCCGGCCGCTCATTTGTTTGTGAAACTTGCTTTTGATTTTTCCAGACAGTGACATGGCTGGTTAGCGAGCAAGTCCTGTTGTTTAACATGCTGTGAAATTATATTTACTGACTTTGAATCGTGCTACCATTACGTTAGCTTTCTGGCTAACAGCTGAGCCAAGAGATTCAATGAGCTGAGCGGACCAGTTTATCACCCATAGCTCAGTCCTATCTAAGGTCTGTAATATTTACTGGAGTACTGAACAATGTTTCCATTACCTAAGAACCTTATTTGATTGTATCGATCATTTCAGTTTATAGTCAAGCCGGCGTTGCTTGGGAAACAGAGATACTGCTGGTGAAAAACACTATATTTTGATTGTAAATGGTCTTAATGTTTTTTTCTTTGGGTGTGACCAAGTGACCATGTGCACACAGTATAATGGCCGTCTCATAAGTAGCGGGTCAGTCACCTGTAAACAAAACAAAGATACTTGGCGCCAGGGTACCAATAATTGTATCATACAATTCTGTACACCCAGACAGTGAAGATATGAATTCACTTTGAGATTGCTGAGTACACCTCAGTAAACTCCTCTGACGTGCTTTCTGTGTACGACAATCGGCAATATGTAAAGTTGCAAAGTGCAGCTCCACGAGTTCACTGACTTGTGTGGGTACAAGGAGATAGTGTAAGTACAAATGCACAGATAGGAAGAGCAGCTGCAGATCGCTGGATTTGCCTTTTTGGATGCAGACTTGCGCACTGCTAACCTTTGTGTCTTTAAAGCGTAGTGACACAGAGAGATGGAGCCACTGGCAAAGACCAGGTTTTCCGAGCAGAGAGTTGCTGGAGTGTGGGCCGCAGAGAGTGAACACAAAGGCTACATGTGCGGTGATGCGCGATAAAGACTTGTCAGGAAAAATAAACGTTACATTTCGATCAGCAGATTCTGACACTGATGTTCGTTTACTAATTAAACATAAAAGGGTTTCCTTTTATAAAGATTACAGGGATTACAGGGCACACTGGGCGTGCAATCAGATGACAAATCTGTCTGTCGTATCAAGATAATCCATCATCATCTTTGGACATGATGACTTTGGGTTTTTCGTGTCTGCGCCCGTACCTAAAAGAATGCAATCCACAATTCGATCTTGACCATGATGCCTGCATCAGATCGACACAAAACTAGATAAAGAAAGAAAGAAAAGGCCTCTGTATAATGCATGCATATATGATATATATGTAATGCATATATGACACACATTTGCATGATTCATGCCTGGCTGCTAGTTTGCCATGTAACTGATTTAGCACAGCTGCTCTGTTCAGGCTCAGGCTTGCGTGAGCCGACCAATCAAAAAGCATGTAAACCTATTCTAGAAGTTACCTGAAACCTGAAATTGAGGACCCTCATCAAATACATCCAGCGCCTTCATTCTACACAAATGTTGAAACACTGTCTCAAACTGCGGCCACTGGCTCGGCAGCCTTCTTGCCTGCAACTCCACCAACAGCCCCCACCTCCTAATGATATGAAAAGCCAGGTCATACGCATGTGAATATATAGAAATGTCAATGTGGTGTGTATGACGTGTACAAAAATTAATATCTGCGGTTACATGTAGGTGACTTGGCTTTGAAATTAAGTGAATATCCCCCAAAAAACATAAAACAACACTATCAGTATAGGATTTAGATCCAAATCGGGTTTATTACCAAGCAAGTTTTCAAATACAAGGAGTGTTCTCTCACGTTTAAAGGATACATCTACATAACCGTTTTCATTGACACCATTCACACAGTTTGTCAACAGCTGATACACTGGCTTATGCATCATCCGACTGCTCACTCTGTGGAACAGCTGATCAAGGACCAGTTGTTCACATCCTGTACCAGTAAGGCTCTGGATTTAGATCCACAGTGTTCATTCTCTGCCATCATGTGCTATTATTTCCAGAACATCTTGCAGCTATTTGTCCTGTGTTTACAATGACTTCATTCTTGCTGATCATTCCCATTTTAACTTGTCTGGACTCAATCTATACATCACATTTTCGCCTCTCAACTTCCAGCGAATGAATGCCGCTGTAATTATAGCACCGAAGGTAAAAAAAAAGAAAAAGAAAAACGAACGTCTTTAACAGTGTTTTAAACCGCAGCGGTGTGAATAATTTTAATTACTCGGTTTCAGTTCATTACCCATTCATTTATTCATGTATTCACTGTCTTTACCTGATAATTACTTTACTCGTTATTAATGGTCATGTAGGAATTCAGTCAAAGCCGGCGTGCAGTGAAGGAAAAGGAAGGAGAGCCCCAGTTGACAGGTTGCCATCCCACTGCAGCAAATCACTGCTGATGTTCTGAACATTCGACCAGGAGCGAAACATCTTCATATGTCAAGAAACAATGATGCTGTTTAGATAGCTAAACATGAATCAGTGGAAGAAAGGCATCGTGTTATAACCATGGTCTGAAGATATGTAAATGGTAAAAAAAAATATATATATAATACCTTAATCTCAAAGCCTCTACTTTTATCTGACACCAAGGGCATTTTAGATCAAATAACAATGACTCTCCCTGATCAGTAGGCAGAATGCACCACCCAGGAAGCTAAGATGTGACACCTGTCAGTGCCAATGCACGACCGGAGTCAGTAGATGACGGGTTATAAGAGAGCCGGGGCTGCTGAGCCACCATGTTCTGGAGGCCTTTGATCAGTCTGCATTCCTGGCCAGTCAGATGAACAGGCACCGAGGCAGAACAGGCCCTTTGAAGATCTCAATCATCTGTTACTGATAAGGCTATTATGTTGTTGCTCTTTGCCTTCAAGGCCGTAATCAAATGTGACAGAAACTGCCCCGCTGCTGCTCCCACAGGGAGGCAATGAGGTGTGTACCGGCAGGATTCTGACAGGGGAGGCTAAGGGTGGGGACACCCAAAGAATTATTAGATGTTTTCATTTTGGTTGCAAAAAAAAAAAAA